>JAIUZE010048148.1:0-63112 GCA_022085475.1 Heliosperma pusillum
ACATTTTCAATGGTGAATATGAGGATCAAAAGATAAAATTCATTTTGTCTTTAGCTACGGTGGTTTAAACGAAGATCGCAATCAATATACTACCGTATAAAATAATGGAAACCCTTTCCACGATTGAACGGATTTACAAGTTCATAGAAGGATAAAATATTTGTCATTTGCGCGTAATAAATATCAACGGAAAATAAACATTCATTGCTTAAATATAATTTACTTGTAAAAAAATTTTAACAAGTCACTCAAATAATGACCCCTCACGAAATTATATAAGTGATTCCAAGACCCATATTTAGACAAAATAGTCATTGTATGCTACCTTTGTCAAAAAATGGTAAGTCAATACTTGACTAATTCTACACTTAGAACTCTTGGTTGACGGATTTCTACTAAATCCATCTCCTAGTCCCAAGATAGCGCTTATCTCGTTGAGTCCAATCCAATTTTTGCTTGTGATCGCATCACCCTACTTACCCGAGGTAAAAAGGGACCCACGAGCGTGGTAGCCCTAATGAACACGGGGGTCATAGGTGTTACTAATTGGTAAGGCTAAATCTCAATTTTTAAGTTATGTGAGAGGTCTTGTCAATTTTGTTATTAATTCCCTATAAGCGAACTAAGTCGGTGAATTTTGAATAACTTTGAATTGACAATCGAGAAATAAAAATGCATGTTGGCGATTTTGGCATGTGTGGAAAAACATAAAGCAAGCAAATAATAAATCCTAGTATGACCACCTAGCTAATCTAATTAACTAGTAGATTACAAAATCGGAAACCAACTTCTTGGCCCCTTGCCTCTTCATGGCACCGTCTTTTGGAACACCGACTTCGGGAATCTCCGTCTTCATAATAATTAATTACAAAAGATACAAATAAAATTCCTATTATACATTTGATCTAAAAATGAAATTAAATTATTACAAACGGCGATACGAGATCGCAAATAAATTTACAACCGAATCGGTATTCCCTTACATTACGGGTAATACCGATTAAAATAATCTAGGCCATACTAGGTACAACTTGCATTAAAAAATTAAATAAATGACATTCATTCATTCAACAATAACAACATAAATAAAATGCTGTAAAAATCATGCCAAAATCGCCCTTGATACTTATCATGCTCATTCTAGCTCGGTTTTATAGATTTTATCGATTTTTACCCATTAAAAATCAATAATCAACACTTAAATCGTATTTAAGTTCAAACTAATCAACTAAACTATTTTAGAACTCAAAATTAGTCACTACTAATTTTTTTGGTCATTAATTAGATCGATTTGATTTCATTTGCTAAATATTACGGTTTAATCATAACAATTATGAAATAAAACCAAAATAAAATATAAACATCATAAAATTTGAAAACAAAATTTTTTTACATTCTGGAACAATTCCAGGAACTCTAAAAACCAGAAACATTTGCCCAAAAATTTTGAATAAATTTTATGAACAAATAACTTAATATTCATCAGTTTTATCAAATAAAAACCTTTAAATATAGTAAAATAGTGAAACAAATTATAAAATTTCACCAAGATTATATAAATCCGATTATAAAATGTACCAAAAATTTTCAAGACCAGAAAAGGACGTTTCATTTTTATGATCATAATAATCTCACTTTATTGACTTTTATCTTATAAAAATCAATCATCATGCAAAAGTTACTTAAAAAACACGAAACTTTACATACAGTATGTAAAACATGCATGTGAGATCATATCAAAATTTCATGGCCAGAATCAACATGCAACTATTTTTAGTTAACTTTTAACATAAAATATGCATATTAACATGATTTAAAGGCCATAAATCAAAATAAATAGCAAATTAATCCATAAAATCACCAAATTTGACCACAACCATTTTGAGGTCAGTAGGTATGCATGAAAATAAAAAATTTCGTGCAAACCAATTTTTTAACACAAATTTTCAATTTTACCCAAGTTATCGTATAACTCGATTTTAATGCTTAAAATCGACATGCATGTAACAATTGAGCTCTGATACCACATGAAAGTCCTAGACCTCTAATTAGACTCCTCTAATTAGTTCATTAAATTACTTTAACTTAATGATTTAGGATCTAGTTATCATGCATGCAAATATAAAAGCATAAATATAAAGATAAGAAGAAATTTCCTTACAATGAGAAATTTTCTGTCAAAATGGGCACAATAAGAAACTCTTTTCTTATTGTTCTTGAGCATGAAATTAATGGATGATCCTCCATAAAACAACCTCCAAAGTAGAAGGTCTCCTTCTTGTTGCACCCAAGATTAAACCCAAATAATCTTACCTTATTATTAACTAGATAATAAGTAAGATAAAAACTACTAATATTATTGTATTACTACTCTAGTAATATATAGTGAATATTAGTATATATGAGAGTTTAGAGAGAAGTTGAGTTTAGAAAGAGAAATGAAAAGAAGCATAATGAATTGAAGTGATAATAAAATTGAACAACAATTGTTCAATATGAAGGCCATTTTGGCCGGTCACTATGAGCCCTTTATGGCTCTTATTTTGCTTCTTTTACTCACATGCAAAAGACTTTGAGTGTCGGTAGTAATTGTGATGATGATTGTGTCATAACAATTCATTATTATGTGATGGAGTGTAGAATTGGTAGTGTAAAATAACTAATGATTTTACCTACTCAAAACCGGTCCACTTGTGTCCATAATGGATCATTTTGATTTTTGATATTTGTCTCACAAATACTTATTAATCATATGCTTAATTATCTTGTATAATTAAGTGTTAATTTGATCATATAACAATTATATGACTCAAATTAATAAACAATATGTACTTAACTTTTAAGTGATATTTTACCATTATATCAATATATAATGGGTCCCACAATGCCCAGTTAATTTATTTTACAACTCCTTGTAAATATAATTAACTAATTACCTCTACCTCAAAATATATGCATAACCTCAACTAATTTAATGAATTAACGATTAATCATTAAATTAAATCTTATTTAATCGTATTAAAATAAGACGTAAAATTTATTCAGTCAGTTATCGTATAATTGACTAATAAACTTAAGTGGAATGAGTTCGCAACTCAATTTCCAATAAATAACTCTCGTAACTAAACGTACATATCAAATATATGTAATGCACTAATTAAACTGTATCGTATACAAATAATTAGTATTCTATTTGGGTCTCATCCTATAGGTGTGACCTAAAGGGATCAGTTGATCACCGCCGTCATACGACAATAACTTCAAACTCTAGTCAGCCGAGCGTTACCGATTTACGTTAATCAACTGACGTGGAGTATCAAAATATACTAATCATGCCACGTATATTTCAAATGAGATTTATTATATAAATGCACTATTGTGGAGGACACTTACTCCAACAGTAAATGCACGCCCTCGTTCAGGCTTATTCTAAGAGGTCGAGTGATCTACACTAAAGAGATATGACCTAAAGTATTTCAAGTTTATTCCACTAGTTAAGTGTAAAATGTATAACAAGTGACTGATAAATAGTACATGTGCTCAATTGTAACTCAAAGAGGACTAGGATGGTCCTATTAATAAATAAATAGCGAATACAAATGGCTGCTGGGACATACCCCGAGCTATGTTACTATTTGACACTGAGCTAGGAGAAATAGAGGGATGGGGTGACAGTAAGAGAAGACTCTCTAGAGACTTCAAACTCAAACTCCGACTCCGACTCCGACTCAGGCTCGAATTCAGCTTGAGTAGTCTTAAGGACATTAGAGCCTTCCGTCTATGATGCAGAAGTTGTTCAGTTTGTTCTTCATTTTTTGTTCCAAGTTTGTCATTACCCTTGCTGACTCGAACCACCACTTATGCCATGCCTTTGTTGCACTACTGACGAAAGTAGCATCCTACTCACATCTGGGTAATATGCACCCTACTATCAAGTCCTTACAAGCACCGACCCTGAATGTGATGACGACTCGTCTGTGCTACTAAGGGTTATGGGTTCAGAGGGATTCCTGATGAAATCCGGATACCGTGCAGCTAACCTTTCTCGAGCTTCTTCAAACTCTCGTTGTATCTTGATGTACCAGGGCTGGAGCCTTTGTTCCTTTATGAGCTGGTTCATCTCTTCAGCCTTTGACTTCTCTCCCTCAGTCTTGTGGGGATGAAGGAGCGCAACTAGGATTTGATCATTACCATTTGGCGCGGGTTGATGAACACTTGCTTGACTGGTTCCAAGCATGTCGAAAACTGAGCAAGAGACCGATGCCGAATCAAAATGCGATCGACCAATCTAGCACACTTACTCGAAACGACTCGACTTGTGAAGTGGAAGTGTGCCACTGTGTTTAAGTGAGTTTTGAAAATGTCTGGTTTGGAAATGTTTGTGCTAGACAATCGTAGTGTGGTTGTAGGAGTGTTGACTCGAAGTGGAGAAAGACTCGACTTGTGAAGTGGGAGTGTGCCACTGTGTCAGTGAGTATGAAAAATGACTGGTTTGGAAATGAATGACGACTCGAAGTGGAGAATGACTCGACTTACGAAGTGGGAGTGTGCCACCGTGCTTAGTGAGTATGGAAGATGACTAATATTAAAATGTTTGTCCTAGACAACCGTAGTGTGGTTTTAGCAGTGTTGACTTAAAGTGGAGAACTGACTAGACACTTGGACAGAGTTTCGACTCATTTCGCGCTACTTTAGGCCACTTTTGAAAATATTTTACAGTTTTAAAGAGGATTTTGATTTTGAAAATTTTATCATGGTTTATTTACAAAGTGATGATCATGTAAGGGCTATACACATTTAAACATGCAAAATAACGGTATGATAAGTGCATTTTAAATGGTTTTGGCTTAAAGGGTGGGTTGCCATACCAAGCAATCAAACCCAAGGGTCTGTGGAGATGTTCGCACCAAACATGAGTAAGGTCGGTTCCTAATCCATTTCCTCGAGTAGTGAAATCCCTTGGTGCTAACATGAGTACACACTGTGGTATGGTTGGCGTCAATCGCTGCTATCCATCCTAAGGCCCAGATAAGTATTTGGACCGTCCATACAAGACGGTTGGTCAAAAGGGTTAGGTTAGGCCTAAGAAGGTCGAATAAAACGACCTAGGAAGGTCGAGTGATGAAAAACGACAACTGTCTCATGCATACTATTCTCTAACCTTTTTCAAGTTTCACCCTGGGTACACGTAAGTGTCTTTTCCCCATCGGAATCGCCAAACTGTGATACACCGATTCGCGATCCTTTCCAAACCGTAGTAGCACGGGGAACCATGGATGGAGAAACAAGGGACAAGCATAGTAATACGCCTTTGTGGAGTCGCCACCAACTTTTGTGGGATCTTGGAATCGTTCGAATGCTTTATTCCATGTCAAGACACAAAGTAATGACATGAACACCAAGAACTCGTTACATGTTTAGAATGACTCTCGTCGATGCAAATGAACACGGATGTTCACAGAGATCTGTGATAAGGGGTAAGGGTACGTATTTGGAAATTCTTTAATCGAACACCTAATCCCGCCCGCCTCGATAGCGGGCTCTACTAATGATTAGGGAAATTCTTCTGTACTCGATATGTTGTCGGTTATATGCATGTTATGCAACATCCACATGTTAAACCCTAGCATGTGAGCTTAGACTATGTCGGTGAACATGTAGTTTAGAAAGCAATTGAGTCGAAATAGGAATTAGATTGATTATATATGAAAGACAAACAAATCATATAATACAATGATTAAATAAAGCTATAAGAAAATTAAAAAAATTACAATGGATTCCGGGATCTATGTCGGAAATATACTCAAAAGAAAAATTTAAAGAAAAGAAAGAATAAAAGATTAAAAGAACAGATTAGCAGAAATATTAAAATTTTATAGTCGATTAATTAGTAATTAAGGCTACGTCGAGACGACAAAGGAAGTTCAGAGACAGAATCCAACCCAGAACATACGCAGCAGGTGATGCGTCTTCTAGAAGAGGCGCAGCACTATGTGCGCCTGTTCTTGAGTTGCGTTCTGGCTGTGAAGCCAAAACCGCAATCAGTTATTATTTTTTTGTGTATTTACGGTTTATTATTGACCTATTAGTAGACTGAAAGTAATTTAAGTCATATTAATTACATTAATTATATCAAAGACGAATCCCAGAGATTTAATAGGACGAATCTAACCTCTAAAGACTCAAACTTGATCTAAAAGATGACAAAGACCCACAAATATTGGATTATTAGAGATCTAAGCCAAAAAACCAAAATATCTAAATATGAAAGATTACTAAAAGAAGTTAAAAAGATTACTTAAAAGAAGTTAAAAAGATTACTTCCGACATGAATCTTACATAATTCAATAAAATACTAATAAAAATACAAAAGACGGGATTAAACACCCTCAGACTTACATCTTGACGAAACGAGATTAACTAAGTTGCGTTTTAGCGATAGCTCGACTCGAATGTAAAGAAAGTGCTCTTGTTAAAGGACTAAAATCGATTGATTAAGTGTAGTTGGTCAAATTGGTAGGTCAAATGCAAAACGAGATGGGTACCCAAAAGGATCTGAGCTTACGTGGTCGATTGATCAAGCACGTAGATGTCAAAATGTTTAGAGCAAGGTCTAGAATGCAAAGAGAGAGAAAATAAGGGGCAGAACACTCGCGTGCCTTAAAAGTGTGCACGAACCTCTCCTTATATAGGAGAAATCCGAAGAGTTTTGAAATAACTCGAACACGGAAAGAAATCTGTAAAATATTTCGGAAACATGCAAAACGAGCCGGGGAAGAGGCGCAGCAGGCACTGCGACTCTTGGAAGAGGCGTAGCTGCTGCTGCGTCAATTTCCCGAGCAGCTTCCAACTTTGAGAGAAAGATTTCCGCGTTTCTATTATGGAATTGCGGTAGATTTCGAATGCTTTCTAAATAAAATACAGATATATTTTACCAAAAAAGATCATTTTTGAAACATTAAAATATCCATAATATTCTTGAGCGTTCAGGCACGGTTTTAACAGACGGTTTATAGAAAATGAAGCGGTTTTTGACCCGGACTCCAAATAAACACTAATGACTGTCAAAACGACCATTTCGACACGTAGATGAAGACCAAGGGGTAGACACAACTGTTTGAGCTATCATTTGACAATAAACTTACGAATTGTTATAAATCGCTCGGCGTACGAAACTTACGGCCCACTCATCACTGGGTGGTTGGCGAAAGGTGTAGATTTGAGGAATCTACAGATAGCTCAAATAGTTGTGTCTACCCCTTGGTCGTCATTTACGTACCGATACGGTCGTTTTTTCAGTCATTAGAGCTTATTTGGAGTCCGGGTCAAAAATCCGCTTCACTTTCTATAAACCGTCTTTTAAAACCGTGTCTGAATGCTCGAGAATATTAAGGATATTTTAATGTTTAAAAACTTATATTTTTTTGTTAAAATATATTCGTATTTTATTTAGAAAGCATTCGAAATCTACCGCAATTCCATAATAGAAACGCGGTAATCTTTCTTACAAAGTAGTAAACTGCTCGGCAAATGATGCAGCAGGAGCTGCGTCTCTTCCAAGAGTCGCAGTGCCTGCTGCGCCTCTTCCCCGGATCGTTTTGCCTATTTCTGATATATTTTCTAGATTTCTTTCCGTGTCGCGAGTTATTCCAAAATTCTTCGGATTACCCCTATAAAAGGAGAGGTTCGTGCTCACTTTTAAGGCACGCGAGTGTTCCGCCCCTTCTTTTCTCTCACTTTGCATACTAGACCTTACTCTAAGCATTTTGAATACTATGCGCTTGATCAATCGACTACGTAAGCTTAGATCCTACTGGGTTCCCGTCACGTTATTGCACTGACCTACCAATTTGACCAACTCAACAATAATCAATCTTAATTAATCAATCGATCCTCTTACGAGGGC
The DNA here is from genome assembly GCA_022085475.1 of Heliosperma pusillum. Taxonomy (NCBI): domain Eukaryota; kingdom Viridiplantae; phylum Streptophyta; class Magnoliopsida; order Caryophyllales; family Caryophyllaceae; genus Heliosperma; species Heliosperma pusillum. The sequence goes on from JAIUZE010048148.1 coordinate 7,907, forward strand.
ACTTTCTTTACATTCGAGTCGAGTTGTCGCTAAATCGTAACTTTAGTTCACATCTCGTTTTGTCGACAGGTAAGTGTGAGGGTGTTTAAATCCATCTTTTGTATTGTATTTTATTTATTTCATCTAATGTAAGATTCATGTCGGATTTATGCTCAAACCTTTTCAAAACCTTTATTAGTTTTTATTATTTCATATAAGTCGTCTTTCATCATAATTTCATATTTAGATAGTTTATCTTGACTTGGATGACTTTCATCATAATAAATATTAGTGGGTTTTTGTCATCGATGAAATTGTGTCTTTAGAGGTTAGATTTGTTCATATCAAATATCTAGATTCGTCTTTGATATAATTAGTGTAATTTTATCTAATAAATCACTCAAATTCGACTTATAGATCATTAATAAACCGTAAATACACAAACAAAATACTAACTGATTCCGATTCTAGCTTCACAGCCAGAACCCAACTCAGGAACAGACGCACAAAGTGTTGCGCCTCTTCCTGAGGACGCACCTTCTGCTGCGCCTGTTTCGGGCTGGTTTCTGTCTCTGATCTTCTTAATTCGCTCCGACGTAGCTTAATTGCCTAATTAATTAACTACTAACTCCTAATATCACCGTTAATCTGTCTTTAGATAATTTTATTATTTTCTATCTTTTCTTTAAGTCTTCCTTTTGGGTATATTTCCGACATAGATCCCGTATTCGTTGAAATCAATTGTAATATTCATTTTATAGTTCTATTTAATCATTGTATTGTATGATTCTTTGGATGATTTTATTGTCTTCTCCTATGCAATCAATCTTAAATCCCAATTTGACGCAATTGATTGCTAAATTACATGTTCAACCGGCATAGTCTAATTCACATGTTAGGGTTAAAACGTGGATATTGCATAGCATGCATATAACCGATTACATATCAAGTGCATAATAGTTTCCCTAATCATTAGTAGAGGCTGCTATCAAGGCGGGCGGGATTAGGTGTTCGATCAAAAGAGCTTCCTAATACGTACCCTCACCCCTTACTCCAGATCTCTGTGAACATCTGTGTTCATTTGCATCCACGAGAGTCATTCTAGACATAGAATGCTAAGGGTAACGAGTTCTTAGTGTTCATGTCATTACTTTGTGTCTTGACATGGCATAAAGTATTCGAACGGTTCCAACTTCCCACAGAAGTTGGTGGTGACTCCACAAATGCGTGTTTTCACGCTTGCCCATCGTTTCTCCATCTGTGGTTTCCCGTGCACCACAGTTTGGAAAGGATTGTGAATCCATGTATCACAGATAATCATTTCCCTTGAACCGTATACGATAAACATTTCGTATACGCAAGACTCTAATCCTCCCGGTAGGACGGCACAATATGGAGGTCTTAGTCTAAACCTGGCTAGACTCTCGGGATAAACCCTCCCGATTCGACATGCGATAAACCCTCGCATCCAACACTCGATTCTTCCGGCTAAACCCACACGGAAATGAGTACCTCATATTTGGCTATCCGCTCGAAAGAGGCAGAAAGAGTACAAGCATCATCATCCGGCTAAACCGGCTCGGAGATAAGGTCAAGAATAAACAAGCAAGTACGCTACATGCAATGACACCACCTCGCAAGGATACAACATTTGATGGCCGGATCGATCAACGCATTGTGTTCGCCTCCCAACACCGTCGCCATATCCCCACTAAACAATTGCAACAAGCATTAAGGTTGTACCCTTATCGCCCAACATCAAGTCTAACGAGTATAGAGGTGCAACCGGGAAATGATAGTTCAAACATCCAATACACAAGACTCGATCCATTACTCAAGGCATAAGTGACTAAAATGGGGAGACATGCTAAAACTGTCACTAAACATGTGAGAAAGGCATAATATTAATGTAACAATGATAAACATGAGTCAATATGTCACACGCCCCAAACAGACAACTGTTGAAGAAGATATGACCAGTTTACGAAAAAGGGTCGGACTGGACCCGCCCGGGTTGGACCCGACCCGCCCAGGTTGGACCCAACCCGCCCGGTTTGAGGTGGACCCGTCTGGGTTAAAAGTGTCCTGCTCGGAATCAAGGCTCAAACCCGCCCGGGTTGGACTGGACCCGCTCGGGTTCTATTCAAATCCGCAAGGGTTTAAGCCAAAATTCACCCAAACTTCAAGTGTAAGCCAAACAAGTTCATACTCATTTATAATTACCAACGTATGCCATCATAAACCACCATTTAACATAACATATGAGCATCATAACATTATATATGACATTAAAAGTATACTTAAGTTATCATTTAATACTTAAATATAAGTTTAAGCAACAAGAAGGTAATTCATCATCAACACCACCAAGTTTCCATCAAATTGGGACATACAAGATGCAATTCAACAATTAAATATATTGTACTCATAGATATATACTATTATCTACACAAGAACTCGTCTTTCACATGGAAACTAGTCTAAAACACGTAGAAAAGCACATAAAATGTGATACCGAGTAACCCGTCAAAATTACATTTTTGCGTCTTCAATCCTCTTCTAGTTTCTCCTCCACCAAGTAGTAGTCTTTGTCAGTGTCTTGAAGGTCTCCTCCTACAATATTCGACATAAAAGATGAACAATTACATCTTGGAAAAAGATGGAGAAATGAAAGTGAGCAAGATTAAACTTTTCTTACTTTAAAAGAAAGAGGGGAAGAAAAGATAAAGAATGAGATAAAAACTAAGAGATTTGAGTGAGAATTGAGTGAGATATGGTAGTTTGAAGCTTGAAGGGTTCAAGTCTCAACAATGGTGAGAGAGAGGAGGGTTAGGGTTTTGTTTTTGGAGAGGATGAAGATGAATAGTGTGCTGAAAGTTTTGAGTGGAAAAATGGGTGATATTTGGGCTAAGTTGAGTGAGTGGAAACATAAAATAGCCCAACACAAGTTTGGAAGTCTCACCCACATGAAGTTTCGAGTAGAACCCAAATATGGGCTCGGGTTCGATAAATTAGACACGGATTTTACCCAACAAAATAAATTATAATCTAAAGCTAAAATTAAGATAACTAACAATAATATAATATTATTAAAATCTAATTACTAAAATCGCGGGTTTCACAGTATCGGCAAATTTTTGATTTTATAAACCGTATATACAATACGATTTTCAAAACCATATCAGGTATAAGGTTTTGCTCAACCCTAGTTAAAAGTTTGTAAGATATAAAGACTCTTTATGTAGCTAGATAAGTTATGACTTATGAACCCATTGCTAATAGTTCATGGACATGGCGTAAAATTTGTGAGGTGAAGAATAAATTTAAGAATGGTAATGTTAATAATAAATGGAAAGGAGCTGACAAAGAGTATACAATAGTTAAGGGGTACCACTGGCTTCAAGGAATTCCTGCTCATGCAATTTTTTGGTATCATATTGTTTGGAATAAGTATAATTTGCCTAAGTAGAACTTTTTACTGTGGCTTATTCAGGAACATAGACTTCTTACATTAGATCGTCTTAATGGTATCGGGATTGATGTGCCTATAGAATGCTTTTGATGTGGCATGGAAATGGAGGACCACTCTCATCTCTTTCAGAAATGTTGTTATATTAGAAGGTGCTTGGAGATTATTGCTTGCTGGGTTATGAGGTGTGACTTATTCAAAAACATAGACTTCTTACAGGGGTCTGTTATGAGGTGTGGCATATGAGGAATGTCTGTCGAATGGAGGGGTATGTAACACACCCTCAACATTTGGTTTTGCATGTGAAGAATGACTACAGCATTAAAATTTGTCGTAAAACTAACTTTGGGATGTTACCGTCTCGGTTACCCGAGTTAGTACATATCAAATAGACCATAATAGAATATTACTTATTAAATCAATAGTTTAAATATAGTTACATTATTCCAAAATACTAACGACACATCGTCATAAACAATAATCCAAACTAATCAAAATAAAGGAAATAACTATGACAACTAATGACTGCAAAAGCTATGACTCATCAGTGGCGATCCCATCAAGTCCCCCAATGCGAGCTCAATGAATTACCTTCTGGTCACATGCTCACCATTCCCCATCGCAGCAATTTTGAAAATATGAAACGGGGCTAATAACAAAATACGTCGGTCAATGTACAAGACAATAAAAAGTAACCATCTAAGTAACAAAAACCGGAGGCCCACCGCAACGGTCACCTCAGCAGCATCAGGCTACCTCCCCTGACCTTCAAAACAATTTATTAATTCCACACCGCACCACTGGACATCAAAATTCCCTCTGGCTGAAGCGAGAGTCCCGAATCATTAATGTGCACATTCCCATCGCAGCGGGAGAGCTACGAGAGGCGAACTCGGGCAGTGATTCGTTTCCCGACGGACCACCAAAATAGTAACCAAGTAACCACCCAAACTCCAAATCTCCGAACACCATCATCATCATCAAAAAATAACAACAATCACAGTAGCACATCTTATCACAATGAACAACATACAAGTACCGAGTAGGAAACCCTACTTGTAAGCAATTTCGCAAGCAATATGCAATCACACTCAAAAGTGTTCCTATACTAAGTCTCCTCTTGAAAAATCAATCGTCTATGATCAACAATCAATCATAATTACCCAAACTCAATCCTAATTTCACATTAGAGTTCCAACAATCCTACCCAAAAGACAACGTCAAAAAATTAGGGATTTAGGACTTACGATTGATTAAAGCACGAACAAGGACAGACTAACAAAGAGACAATATTTAACCTTGGCAATGGATTAAGGTGAATAAGAGAGTTTTGAGAGAGATTGGGGTTTTATAAGTGTTTTACGAATTGACAGAATATATATAATATCTTAATTCTCTTAATTTAAAACTGTTCGCAAAAACCCGACAGACCGGCGCACTCGGTCGAGTGTAAGAAGCACTCGGTCGAGTACACCGCACTCGGTCGAGTGCACTCGGGCGAGTTCACTCGATCGAGTGCTAACTAGGCAGAAGGCTGCCTAACTAACACACCAATATCACTCGGCCGAATGCACCGTACTCGGCTGAGTATCCACACCACTCGGTCGAGTGACCCTTACTCGACCGAGTACACGCTATCCAGAAATACGAAGTATTACACTTACCAACATGAAGAAGGGTATTAACATGGGTGATGATGCCTTCAAATTGCACAACATTCAACCCCACAACCTCCTGATGGTCACAATTCTCATCTCTGCCACTAGAAGCTGAAGTAGTAACAGGTACAGAAGCTTGCAAAGAAGGGAATTCATTGGGATCTAGGTTAGACACCTGTGGACCTATTTTTCTTTGACATACCTGTTTTGGTTCCAGAGTATATGGGTAAGATGGGGTAACCTTCATTCTGCCATGCCCTCTTCTACAAACCTCCGCTCGGCACAGATTGCTTCTAATTTCTATCATAGTTGGTCTCTGATCCATAACTGTGGGTATCAAGCTAGTGCTAGAATTTGGGTGATTTGGAAGAATAATAATGTTAGTGTGGACATTTTGGAGATAGATGCTCAATATATCCACTTGAACGTTTCAGAAGTTCATTTTGATAAGTTTTATTTTGATAGATGCTCAATAATAATGGGTTTTATAAAGCTGAATAAAGAATGGTTCTCTGGGATAATCTTATTCGTCTTAGTATGTGTGATCCTTGGTGCGTTCTTGGGGATTTCAATAATGTGTTATACTCTAATGAACGGATTGGACAGAGAGTTAAGGATAGTGAGTTGGCTATTTTTCAGAATGCTGTCAACCTTTGTGACCTCCATGATATGAAATCCTCAGGAGCTTTCTTCACTTGGAATAACAAGCAGCCAAGTGACACTAGGGTGTTTAGTAGAATTGATAGAGTGTTTACTCATGACAGTTGGTTTAATAGATGGCCTGGTTACTATGCTCACTTCTTCCCTGAAGGTTATTTTGACCACTGCCCTTGCATTGTTGAGTGTGAAAACATCAAGTCTACTCTAGTCCGCCCTTTCAAAATTTTCAATATGTGGACTAAGACTGATGAGTTTATGTGTATCCTTAAGAATGGGTGGCATCACTTTGTTTATGGATCTCCTATGTTTAGAGTGGTGAAAAAGGTGAATAGTCAGAAGTACAAGCTTAAGCAACTCAATAAGAACCTCTTTTATGACATTACAAGAAATGCAGACATTGATTTTAAGGTTCTTCAGGAGTGCCAGTTGAAACTGCAAGGTGATCCTATAAATACCATGTTGATGGACATTGAGCATCAAGCTAGAGCTAGTTTCCTTCTTCTGGATACTGCTCGTGATGATTTTTAAGACATAAAGCTAAATGCTCTTGGGCTAAGGAAGGGGACTGTAATTCCTCTATGTTCCATCAAGCAATTAGACAAAGTCATGTAAGAAACAAGGTTTTGATTATTCAATCTAGCACTGGAGAGGTTTGTAAGGAGCCTATTAAAATTCTTCATGCTTTTGTTGAATTTTATAAGGATCTATTAGGTAACTCTAATGTCACTTCTAGCTTCTTTTTGTCGCCCAAGGTGATAAGGTAGACGTGGCTGATTGGGATAGTATGTGTGTTATCCCATCTGGTGATGAAATATAGAGGACCTTGTTCTCTATGCCTGATGACAAAAGCCCTGGGCCCGATGGGTATTCAAGTTGCTTCTTTAAGGTAGGGTGGGATGTTGTTAAGGAGGATATCATTCTTGTTGTTCAGGACTTCTTTAAACGTGGTAAGCTTTTAAGGCAAATTAATTCCACTAATTTGGTCCTGATTCCTAAGGTGGATAATCCTGCTGTTACCCAATTTAGGCCTATAGCATGCTGTAACATTATGTATAAAATCATCTCAAAAATTCTGTGTAAGAGAGTGTCTATTGGTCTAAACAATATCATTAACCCTTCCCAAACCCTATTCATCAAAGGAAGGAGTATCATGGGTAATATCCTTATCAGTCAAGATCTAGTGAGGTTGTATAATAGGAAGTATGTTTCCCAAGATGCTTGATGAAAATTGATTTGAGGAAAGCCTATGATTCTATTGAGTGAAATTTCATTGGTAATATGTTGATATGGCTGAATTTTCCTCCTCTGTTGATTGGTTTTATTATGGAATGTATTACCACTCCTACCTATTCAATTGTTCTTAATGGCCAACCTAATGGGTTTTTTCCAAAGGAAGAGAGGGTTGAGGCAAGGTGATCCTATTTCCCCTATTTTGTTCACTATATGAATGGAGTATCTTAGTGGGCTTATGGATATGGCTTGTGCTCTACCACTACAAGAAAACAGCGTTCAGGCGACTAACAAAAGGCGACCGCTTTGAATAGTCGCCAATTTGGCGACTGAATAAACAATCTGGCGACTGAATGTAGTCGCCAATTTAGCGACTGAAGCGATTCTAAAAATTTTAAAAAAAAAAAACTCAGGCGACCACTTTCGGTCGCCAATTTGGCGACAGAAACACAATTTGGCGACCGTTTTCAGTCGCTAAATTGGCGACCGCCTAAGTCGTCGCCATTTTCGGTCGCCAATCCCTATTATAGGGGTTGAATCCGCGACATATCCCCTTCTTCCCTACTTTACCAAATCTGAAAAAAAACCCATTACACGCGAAAACACCCCTTGCTCCAACACCACCACCACTCTACTACGTCAACCACCACACTCCGACACCACGCTCCGACCACTACTCCGTCAACCACCTCATTTTCTTTTAGTTTGTGAAGGTATATTTATAGTTTTAATTTCAATTTCTTAAATTAATGTTAAGTTTACTTGTTTAATTTATGATTTTCATTAGTTTTTGATGATTTGATAGATTTATTTTAAAGATTTGTGACGTTTATTAGGTTTTTAGATGTTATTTAGTTAGGGTTTGGTGAATTAGTGTTAGTAATTGTAATTTTTATTAGTGTTGTTAGTATTGGGGTTTGATTAGTGGTAGTGTTGTTAATATTATTAGTGTTGTTAGTATTAATTTCGTTAGTATTGTTAATTTTGATTTGTGTTAGTGTTGTTAGTAATGGGGTTTTGATAATTTTCATGATTTGTGTTAGTGTTTAGTATAGGGGTTTTGGTTAGTGTTGTTTGATTAGTTTTAGTATGTTAATAATATTAGTGTTATTGGTATTATTTTGTTAGTTTTGATAATTTTGATTTGTGTTAGTGTATTTCGTATTAAGGTTTTGATAAATATGATTATTTGTGTTAGTGTTGTTAATATTTGGGGTTTTGATTAGTGTTAGTATTTTTTGTACTTGTTGTGTTGGTTAATGTTTAGATTAAAATGAAGAGATTGGAGCGTACATGGATGTACGAAGTAAGACTTGATAAGAAAACACGTCCTACCACTAGATTTATAAAAGGGGTTGCCGAGTTTATTGAATTTGCTAAACAACAAGATGAGTATGATTTATTAGTAAAGAAACTTAGGTGTCCTTGTATTAAATGCGAAAACATGAAATATCTACATGACATAGAGGTTCAAGAACATCTTTATACAAACGGGTTTTGTCCAAACTACTACAATTGGATTTCTCATGGAGAATCTTATTTTTCACTTCCTGAACAATCTCAAATCCCACAAAATGAGAACCCATATAGAGATATGGTAGTTGATGCCTTTGAGTCTAATCTTTTCAATAATGATCATATACCAATGAATGAAGAAGAACCACACCCACAAGCAAAAGCCTTTTTTGACATGTTAAAGGCGAGTGAAACCCCATTATATGAAGGGAGGAAAATGTCATTGTTAGAAGCCGCCTCTAGGATAGTAACAATTTGTCATTTAAATGTGTTGATGGCATTGCTTCTTTGATTGAGGATGTTATCCCCGGTAATAATGTCATGACCGTATCATTCTACAATACCAAAAAAGTAGTGAAAGGTCTACAAATTCCGCATTACAAGATTGATGCATGTAAGGATGGATGTATGCTCTTTTGGAAGGATTATGCCTTGCTTGACAAGCGTAGTAAATGTCAAAAGGTTAGATATAAGACAATTGAGGGAATTATTGTCTTGAAGGGTAAAAAAAAGGTAAGAATGAAAAAAAGAGAGGTTAAAAGAGTAAGAAACCAATACCCGAAAACCCCGTAACTTACTCTCCTCTACCTCTTAGACTTCAAAGAATGTTTGCTACCAAAAACATTGCCGATCAAATGAGATGGCACAAGGAAAATCCTTGTACTCCGGGAAAGATGTTTCATCCGAGTGATGGAGAGGAATGGAAGCGGTTTGACATGCTTTATCCCGACTTTGCTGAGGAACCCCGTAATGTGCGACTTGGCCTGTGTATGGATGGTTTTGCTCCATTCGGTCAATTTGGTAGAAAGTACTCTTCTTGGCCCGTAATGGTCACTCCATACAACTTACCACCTTGCTTATGTATGAAAAAACAATTCATCTTCTTGTCACTAATTATTCCTGGTCTTGATAATCCAAAAACCGCCTTAGATGTTTATTTGCAACCTTTGGTGGAAGAATTGAAACAATTGTGGGAAGTAGGTGTGCAAACATATGATGTGTCTTTAAAGCAAAATTTTCAACTAAGAGCTTCATTGTTGTGGACCATTAATGATTTTCCCGCCTACGATATGCTATCTGGATGGTCTACCGCGGGAAAAAAGGCATGTCCTTGTTGCATGTACCAAAGCAAAGCATTTTCGCTTCCTTGTTCCAAAAAAGTGAGTTGGTTTGATTGTCATAGGCAATTCTTACCGGAGGGGCATGCCTTTAGGAGAAACAAAAAAGCTTTCAGAAAAGGTAAAGTGGAGCGGAATCATGCTTTAGATTGACTTCCGGGGGATAAGGTATGGGATATGGTTTGTGATTTGTCATGTACTATTGATTGTAGTAAAGCAGAGACGGATGAGCTGAAAAAGAAGAAAATTGGTTGGTTTAAAAGAAGCATTTTTTGGCATCTTCCTTATTGGAAGACGATGTTAATTAGGCACAATTTGGATGTAATGCATATAGAAAAGAACTTCTTTGAGCAACTGATTCACACGATTATGGATGTAAAGGGAAAGACTTGTGATACTGTTAAATCACGAGAAGATTTGAAGACAATTTGTAATCGTCCCAAACTTCACATTCGTAGCAATGAGCCTAAGCCAAAATTTATTTTTACACTTGACAAAGCTCAAAGGAAAGTATTATGTGAGTGGTTAAGTAAGTTAAAATTTCCTGACGGATATGCATCCGATTTTAGTCGATGTGTTGATATGAAGGAGCTAAAGTTGCAAGGCTTGAAAAGTCATGATTTTTTATACACTAGTCTTAACAACTATTAATCCCATTTCAAAGGTAAGAGCTAACTAGTAATTAAATTATAATTATTATCGGACTATATAATTGATTTAATATTTATAAACTAGTCTTAACAACTATTAATCCCATCAATTATTGAATAGGTTTCTTAATCACGTGGAGAAGAAAGTTGGTAACAAAGCTCGGTAGAAGGTTCTATATGCAATGCGTATTTAACGGAAGAGATTGCAAATTTTTGCTCTCTTTACTTTGAAAAACATGTAGAAACCAAAGCAAAATACTTGAGTGTTGATAAAGCAGATGAACTTGAGACAAGTTTACCCGAGTGTTTCCAAATGCATGATGATGAGGGTTGTTCATCAATTGGGGGAACAAGATATTTGGATGATAAAGAATATGATCGTGCTCACCTTTACGTTCTTTCTAATTGTGAGATTTTGGAATCATATGAAACGAAGTTTGTGAATGATTTCATTAAAGCACATCCTAATGTGAGTAGAGATGATGTTTGGAGTAACCATGAGGATCAATTTGCATCATGGTTTCGGAACCATGTAATTGAGTTAAATATCCAAGATGATTTGATAAGGATTTTGGCCTTTGGTGCTTCACGAATGGTTAAAACGTGGAATCGTTACTCGGTCAACGGAATTAATTTCCATACATTCAACTACGGTAAAGATAAGGCTAGGTGCAATTATGGTGTTACTATTTCTTCTCTTGATGACAACAAATACTATGGTATAATTGAGGATATCTTTGAGGTGAGCTATAATGGGCGTGAACGTTCTTATAAAACTGTCTTATTTAAGTGTGAATGGAAGGATAACTCTGTGGCCGGTATGAAAGTTTATGAACGTTATTAACTCGTCAAAGTGAATCATACCCGGACATACTCAAAGTATGATCCATTTATACTCGCACATCAAGCCAATCAAGTATATTTCTCTTCTTATCCAAGCACGAAGAATGATAGAAATCAAAAGCAGTGGTGTGCAATCTTTAAGACAAAAGCACGCTCACAAGTAGATACGACTTTTTTTCAAGAAGAAATAGTATCTAGCGGGTTTATGTTGTCTCCACCTGATGAAATCATTTATGAGAATGGAAATGAAGAGGGTGAGGATTTGGATAACGAGGATGGTGATGGTCAAGTTGACGGTGATGGTGGTGGTGATAGTGATGATGATAATGAATCAGATGGTGATGATAATGATGATGATGAAGATTTTGATGATGATGATTAGTTGGGTCACTATCTCTCTATACTATTCTCTCTATTCTCATATCTCGTCCTCTCTCTCTATATATCTATATTATCTATAAGTCAAGTGTAATGAGTCCACCTTCAAAATTGAGTCCATGAGTCCTCATCTTGCCCTTTGGATGAAAGAGATGGAGGGACAAGATTAGAACAAGATGGAAGGCTAAGATTAGAAGAAAAATGAATGGACAAGATTAGAACAAAATGAAGAGACAAGATTAGAACAAAATGAGTGGGTTTTAATGACTTTCACCTACATTACGAGTGTAACTTCAACCATTATTTGTGTAACTTTAAGCTAAAATGTGATTTCGAGTATATAAATTTGAATTTATGTAACTTTAAGATAAGTTTATGTGATTTTTACCTTTTTATGAGGGTAACTTTAGTCATTAAGAGTGTAACTTCAACCATTATTTGTGTAACTTCAAAATAAAATTTGATTTCAAGTATATAAATTTGAATTTATGTAACTTAAGATAAATTTATTTGATTTATACCTTTTTATGAGGGTAACTTTAGTCATTAAAAGTGTAACTTCAACCATTATTTGTGCAACTTCAAAATAAAATGTGATTTCGAGTATATAAATTTGAATTTATGTAAGTTGATAAGTTTATGTGATTTTTGCCTTTTTATGAGGCTAACTTTAGTAATTAAGAGTGCAATTTCAACCATTATTTTTGTAACTTTAAACTTTATTAGTGAAACTTCATTTATTAACTGTGTAATTTTAGTCAATTATAGTGTAACTCATGTTTAGGTAACTTTAGTCTTTTCTAGTGTAACTTCAGTCCATACTAATGTAACTATAGTCATTAATTAAGTAACTTCAGTCCTTACTAAGATAACTTTAGTCCAGTGCAACTTTAGTCCATAATTGTGAAACTTTAATACATACTATTGAAACTTTAGTCCATAATTATGAAACTTTAGTCCATACTAGTGAAACTTTAGTACATACTAGTTAAACTTTAGTACATAATAGTGAAACTTTAGTACATAATAGTGAAACTTTAGTAAATAATCCTAGTGAAACTTTAGTACATACTACTAGTGAAACCTTAGTATATACTAGTGAAACTTTAGTAAATACTAGTGAAACTTTAGTACATACTAGTGAAACTTTAGTACATACTAGTGAAACTTTAGTACATAATAGTGAAACTTTAGTACATACTAGTGAAACTTGAAACTTTAGTACATAATAGTGAAACTATAGTACATACTAGTGAAACTTGTAACTTTAGTACATACTAGTGTAACTTTAGTACGGAATGATGTAACTTTAGTTTAGATCTAAAAAAAAATCAACCAAACAACAAAAAAAATCAACAACAAAAAAACAGAACCAACAATAAAAACGAGAACAAGATTAGAACAAAATAAAAAATAAAATCTAAAAAAAATAATGAATCTCGAAAAAAAAAAGCAGAATATCTAAAAAATGAAATAAAAAATATAAAAACGAGATCTAAAATAAAAATAAAAAGCATAAAAAATCTAAAAAAATAAAAATCTGAAATGGTCGTCGATAGTTTTTTTTACCCATTTTTTTTTCAGATCTAAAATGGTTGTAACTTTTTTTAACAAAATAAATAACAATAAATAAACATACACTATGAAGAATTTTTTTTTAAAAAAAAACGAGAACTAAAGAGGAAGTGCAAATCTGAAAAGAAAAAAAAAGGAGAAGAAGAGAGGAGGCGGCAAGAGGCGGAAGGAGGCGGCGGCATGGGTGGTTTTTGTGGTTGGTAATTTTTTTATCTTTTCAGATCTAGTTTTTTTAAGGGTTTGGTGGGTGGTAGTTTTTTTAGAGGTTGGTCAAAAACGAAAAAGGAGATGAAAGGAGGCGGCATGGACGGAAATAGGCGGCGGCAGGGCAGGTAGGAGGCGGCGGCATAGAGCAGGGGAAGGCTGACGGAGACGAGGCGGCGCAGGGGGAGGTTGGCGGCGGTTGGCGGTGGATGAGTGGGGGGAGGCCGGGGGTGGTGGTGGTCGGGATTGGTGAGTGAGGGAGATGAGGGAATAATTTTTTGGGTTTTAATTTTTTAGAATGAGAGAATGAAGAGAGATAAAGAAGGTAGAGAGATAAAGAGAAATTTGAAAATGAGAGAAATGGGTGAGGAAAGGGTATAAATACTAGGGTTTGAAGAAGATTGATTGTGTGTGTCTCACAATCCTAGCCCTTTATTTTGTTTTAATCCTAACCATTGATCCTCTTGATTCAAGGGTTGAGATGAGGACTCAAGGACTCAAAGGGAAGGGGAGGACTCATTTGAACCCACCTCTCTATATATATATATATATATATTAATTAAGTTGAAAGGCTTTCATTGGTTTTATGTCTTTTTTTTATGTTTTTTTTTATGTTATTAACAGTTTCTAACAATTAAATTTGTATAATTGTAGATGGTAGGAGGTCGAGGTAGACAACGTGGCGGCGGTTCTAATAGACGCCATAGTACTTCTTCAGTCGACGAGGAGGATATGGAGGTTATTGATCAGCGTCTGGTGGTTGAGGAATCGACCAATGATGACGAGTCCTCTGATCAGGCATCGGAGATCCAGTTCACCTCGGACGGGAAGATGATACTTGATCCCGCGGGTTTTTGGTAAGACAACAACCAATGTCTTTAATTTAATTTATTATTTTATAATTATTTTACATTATTTAACATAAATGCATACTTGTCCTTAATAATATATATATTATTTTTCAGGTTTTCGTCTCAAAAGGTTGTACGAGGTTGTACTCAAAGTACAAAGATGAAGATGACTTGTCCTTAATAATATATATATTATTTTTGATTATATTTTGTTATATTATTATAATTTTCAATTAATAATTTATTTTACTAATACTTACCTTTTTTTTATAGAAAACATTTGACTGGCCAGCAGGATTAGAGTATATTGTACGTTGGTACAATGAGACATGCACAAGACGGTTAAGGGACAACATGTATAAGGTTGTCAAGAGGAAGAAGGAGTCGGAGCATATGAGAGGTATTTAAGTTTTTTTTTGTTGTTTGTATATAGTTATAATTTAACACAATTTTATCATATTTTATAATACTAATTTAAATTGTAGGTGGTGCATATGACGAAATGCTTAAATATCCTGAAACTCCGGAATTTTTGGCTAAGTCGGCCCAAGCATCAATAAATAAAAGAGGAGGAAAGAAAGATGGAGCGGCTGAGCCTTCACATCACGGAGGATCTAGATCTTTCTTGGACCTAGTTTTGGGTGTAAGATTACATTTTAATCCACTTTTTCGTCAATTTGAAAATTATAACTTAAATTCTTTTTATTATTAAGATCTTCTTATACAAGTCTTTCTTCTTTTAGAAGGGTAAGAAGAAAAAAAGGTAACACGCCCACGGCTCCGGAGCTCTTCCTTGACACCCATTCATGACTCCAAGACGATAGAAGATATTCGATTAAGCCGAAAGACAAGGAACTATATGTAAGTTTCAAACCATTTTTGGATTTTCACAATAAGTTCATTTTTTTGAATGTTTATCTTATTTTGTAGCTATTTTTAATCCTAATGTTTATATTTTGTAGAATGCATTTTTGGCCGAGAAAGCAAGGCAACCTGAGAAATTCGATAATGAGATTTGGTTCAACTTGGTTAAGGGTTTCAAGAAGAGGTATGTGTACGGAATTGGCTCGGCTAAAGATGTATTCTACCAAGCTCCAAGGGCAAGGATGCCTTCTAGCTCAAGACAAATTTACGAGCCGAGAGTCGTAGGTAAACTCCAAGCCCAATTAGATGAAGAAAGAAGAAAAAACGCCGAAAGGGACGAGGAAGTTCGGCTAATGAAAGAAAAGTTTAAGGCCATGGAAACCATGTTCATCAACTGCAACCAAGGTCTGAATCCCTTTCGGCGAGATCATGATGATGCCAATGGAGGTGGCGGTATGCAAGCCGAAACCGATATGGGTTTCCTTGGCTTTTGATATTAGTTTAGAAACTTGTAATTTTTGATGTTTAAGCTTGGTTTTCTTAACCTTTATCAACATTTGTAAACTTGATTTGATTTTCATGTTATATACGAGGATGTTGGTTTCTCATCGTGTTGTTGTAAATGTGTGAAATTGTGGTTGTTTTCTATTGTACGTGCAGGTATGGTATAGTAATGAAATGCCAAGATGAAAACAGAAATCTTTTTGCACAATCACTGGGGTTTTGGCGACTGAAATGTTCTTTTAGCGACTGTTTTCAGTCGCCAAACCCCCTGTATTTTTACAAATAAATTCAGTTATTGCGACTGATTAGCGACTTATTTCAGTCGCCAAATTGGCGACTGAATGCCAGTGTGGTTGCCAATTTGGCTCAGAGTGGTCGCCAATTTGGCTCAGAGTGGTCGCCAAATTAGGGACTGATATCAGTCAATTGGGCGACTGATATCAGTCGCCAATTTGGCGACTCCTCTGGCATTCAGTCGCCAATTGGGCGACTGATTTCAGTCGCCATTTAGGCAATTTGGCGACTCTTTCTTCAGTCGCCAAATTTGGCGACCGAAATGAGTCACCCGAATTTTATTTGACGACTAAGGCCTGCGACTGATTTCAGTCGCCAAATTCATTTTGGCGACTGAAATCAGTCGCCAACTTCGGTCGCCTGAACGTTGTTTTCTTGTAGTGTACCTAGCTTTAAATATCACCCTCTTTGTAACAGAATCAAGATTTCCCACCTTATTTTTGTAGATGATGTTTTACTCTTCTGCAAAGGTGATATCAGGTCTATTGTTATCTTACAGGAAGTCTTCTCCTGCTTTTCTGCTGCCTCTAGACTCAATATTAGTTCTAAAAAATCTGATATTGTCTTTAATGGTTTTACTGCTGATATTGCTGCTTCTATCATGAATTTCACTGGTTTTAAAAAAAGGAGGTTACTCTTTATATATCTTGGTGTGAATATTTCTCATACGAGACTTAGTAGAGCTGATTGTACTATTCTGGTAGAAAGAACGATTGCTAAAATTCGAGGGTGGAATAATAGGAAAATCTCTTATATTGGTAGGCTTATTCTTGTTAAATCTGCTTTATCTATTATTCATCATTATTGGTCCCAAATTTTTGTGCTTCCTGTGGGAGTTATGGACAGAATCAAAGCCTTATGTAGGAACTTCTTATGGAATGGGTCTGATTCCTACTCTAAAGCTCCCTTGGTGTCTTGGGCTGTATTGTGTAAAAGGAAGAAATATGAGGACCTGGGTCTGCTAGATAATAGTGTATGAAATATGGCAGCTATAGGTAAGTTGGTATGATGGATTGCTATTAAGAAAGATCATTTGTGGATCAAATGGATGGATACTATATATCTTAAAGGAAGGCCTTGGCTTACGTATGAACCTTTCCCTAGTAGTTTTTGGTCCTGAAGGAAAATTTGTGAGATTAAGGATAAGTTCAAGATAGCTTTTACTAATGGTCAATGGCTGGGATTTGGTCAGACTTACTCTATTTCTAGAGGCTATGAGTGGCTTACTAAATCAACTCAGGTTACTGTTGTCCCCTGGTATACTGAACTTTGGCATCTCTCAACAGCAAGACTGTTACATGTGTGCTGCTGCAAATGAATCCTATGTTCACTTATTTCAAGATTGCTGCTATGTTAAGCAATGTCTATATTTACTGTTGTCCTGGATGCAGTTCAGTATTGTTGGCCCTATTAATGCTGGTACAATGCTCAAGATCAGGAATATATCTGGTTTTTGAAGGCTCATGTTCAGCTCGCTTGTTTGTGCTGTTTTCTATAATGTCTGGCAGGCCAGGAATCTTTGCTATACTGAAGGGTATGTTACTCTCCCAGTGAGGTTGCTGAATACTATCCAAAAGGATTGCAGACTATGTTTGATGGGAATGATGAAGAATGGAATAAAAAAAAGATGATTTAGATTATTGTACTCGACTTGGTCTCATCTAATTGGTATCTGTAATTTTGATGAATGTTTTGTTTGTTGTTGTTGTTATTGTGATTGGATGTTCATATTAGTCATCCTTTCTCCGGTAAGTTGTAATAGGTGTTTGCTTCTATTTTGAGGCGTTGTTTTAATGATTACTTATTTTACCAAAAATAAAACGGTTTTTTTTGTAGGATTTTTTAAGTGTGCGCGATTATAAAAAGAAAAATGAGATGACGCCAATAGGTGGTACGCAAATTGGGAGCCCACAAAATTTGAATTTCAAACTAATTAGTAAAAAAGGGTAGTTTGGGAACTTAAAGTTACATAATTAGTTATAGACATATACTCGTAGTTGTTTCAAAAATGAAAATTAAATAAAGAAAAAGTTGTGGGATTTTCCTTGCTTTTTGCCTATTTTTGAGGTGGAATATAATGCAAGAACAAGCAAGGCCATACTGGTTTGCTACACCGTTTACAGTTCTATGATCAATTTAACATATATCAAGATGACGTCGATCTGTATTTGATGAAACCTTTGTGAGTTTGGGGAATGATATTTGAGTTGTGGGTAAGAATGTATATAACAGATTAATGTTGTAACTTTGTTTTATAAAAACAGTTTGGAAGCGATTTTAAATCTTTGAAATATGATAAACCAAACTGAATTGATTCCAATTTGGCTCAAACTCATAATCGATTATGCATTTTGTTGGATTGAAGATGAACCCAATAGATGAAAAACACAATGCAATAATGAAGAGCGTAATCACTATATAAATAATTCAGTGTAAACTAACATACTAATAGAGTTTGGTTTAAAATATTATTAGGAAATATAAAATTTTAGTTTAATCAAAGTTTTATTTTAATTAATGAATAAATGTTAAGTTAGATAGATATTGTATATAATTACATATCTATCCTTCAAATGTTGGCGCAAAAACAAAAAATAAATATTTTACTTATTTTTAATTTTTCTTTTTCTTGAATTATGGTGGCACCGAGATGCTGTACCACCAGGTGGCGCCCCATCACCATCTTGTAAAAACTAGGGTTTATTTAATAAAAATAATTAATTAATTTAATTTAATTTAAATGAATTAAAGTAAAGTTAAACTAGTGTTAAACCCTTGCCAGCACGGGTGTTAATAAAAGCTGTTAATAAAGGTAAAGATTAGACATAAATTTGATTCTAAATTAGATAAATAAACTTTTGATAAACTTTTCCATACTTTTTTTTTGAGTGATTAAGATTAGTTGATTAGTAAATTTTGATAAACTTTTCCATACTTCATTTTTTTTTAATCATATACTTTTGAAAAGTTTATTTATCTAATTGATAATCAGAGTCTGCCATTTTTGACCAGAAACGGTTAAAAAAATTACCATGAAAACAAAAATAAGCCAATAAAAATATAATAGATGGCGTACTTCGTTTTTTTAGTGAAACTGCTTCTTTTCTGTTGTTATAGTATACAACTAGTAAAACATATACTCGTATATCATTACTTATTGTGTAAGAGGGTTACCACCGTAAGACGTTCCCTTTATATAAAAAACCACTTATTAATTAATAGCAATAAATGCACGATTTTCTTAGCCAAAAGAACCGTCATACATGTGAGGTCGTCTTATTCTACTCCCTCTTTCCGGTCAATTGTTGTCTTACTCCTTTTTAGGTTATTTCAGTCAATTATTATCTTTTTTATATTTATAAGAGTAATTTGATCACTCAAATGAGACTATTGGTTTTTGTGTCAAAATGAAGGGACAACAAATGACCAAGACGGAGGGAGTATAATGTGGGAAATATCGGTATATTTCATACATGAATTTTAAGGATTATAACGAAATTATAATATATGAAATACGAGTCATAAATGAAAAGCATAAAGATTAGAATCAACCTTTTGGTCCTAGCAATATGGCCGAAGAACAAATATCGAAATCGATATTCTCCTAATTGTTGCACCCAAGATGCTCTGAGATATGCCTTTTCTAGTGCTAGAAAGAATACAAAAATTACTAATGATTTTTCTGTCAAGTTATGAATCAATAATCATGTAAAGAAGAAGAATTTATATAAGACTCTCCTCCTCCTCTTTTGGCCGTGCAAGTAGAGGTCTAGTAGAGGGAGGAGTCTCCCTCTTTTTCTTCTACATGTTTTAGGAAGTATAGTCAAGATAGGAGTCTTCCTTCTTTTATTTATTTAATGTATAATATGTGAACGTATTATTATAGTATATACGTCAATTATAAACATCGTATATTTATAATTTGCTAATTAAATATAACAGTTTATATTTAATTACGAGTTAACATTTAATTCGTTTAAACTTACATTATTTAATCGTATTAAATAACTACATTATATACATTAATTAGATATAACAGTTTATATTTAATTACGAATTAACATTTAATTCGTCACATTTAACATTTAATTCGTCTCAGCCAGTATTATTTAATCGTATTAAATAATCGTATCATCATTACATTGACTAACCTTTTAGACATATACATCGACTAACCTTTTAGTCATATAAGGCATCAATATGATTATATTATTCATATAATCATATCTCTCAAACACATCCTTTAGGTGTAACTTTTAGGGACCAGCTGATCACCGCCATTAAAATGACAATAACGTCAAACTTCTAGCAAGCCAACCGTTATCGATAAACGTTAATTAACTGATAAGAATACTAAGTATACCCTGTGAACCTGTAAGAGATTTATACATGTTATCACACTCACTGTGGAGGACACTAGCTCCAACAATCTCCCACTTGTCCTCACAAGTGTATGTGCGATAACCGATTCTCATATCCAAAATTTCTCCCACTCAATGTAAAACAATTTGCAAAGTTTGTATTCACAAAGGTCGTATTTTACAAGTGATCAATATCAAGAGTGGTTTTCCCGACTAGGGAGTAACTTAACTGATAAACGAATGATTATTCGAGCATGACCATGCATTTCAGTTACAACTCCTCGAGTGGCCCTGAGAAATAATAAAACTTGATAAAGGTTGGATATTTTCTTCAACTCAAATCTTGCAGATATTAGCACAGTGTGAAATGACCCAGTAAAAATCTGCTTACCCTCCTGTTATGGTCGACCATGAGAAAGAAACTAAAGTCACCCATAAACTGCCTTAATCTCAAGAGACAGTCGATAGTCAAAAGAATCGACTCTAGGAACACTATGGACGTCAAATCCATGACCTGGCACCGAATGTTTTTAAACATTTAGGACTCCATATCGTTGTCACGATGTCCTACGAGGTATCTTTATAACTCGTATCTGTGATTGATCAGTCAACCGTTTGACTTATGGCTCGTTGAACTCACCATCAATCAACTTCACAATATAATTGCCAGAGTTATCAGCTCATGTGGCGATTACGGACCAAAACAAATATAATGTAATTCAGTTCACTTTGTGGCATTCAATGTTGTCGTACAATCCACATGAAAAACAAAATATGAAACAATAAGATGATGTTATAAATAGTATATGAAAAAGAGACATTTATCTAATCCATATAAACAGCTACTACAACTCGGGAACACGTTTAATTCCCATGGAAATAATGTGCCATTCATGCTTATCATATTTTAACGGTTTAGTGAGAGGATCCACGATATTGTCATCCGAAGCAATCTTGTCTATCACTATCTCCTTTTGCTCCACGTAATCTCGGATCATGTGAGCCTTCCGAAGTACATGTCTAGACTTGTTGCTAGGTTTAGGCTCCTTAGCTTGGAAGATGGCACCTCTATTATCACAATAGGTGGTGATATGGTCATTCGAACTAGGAACTACGGTTAGTCCTTGTAAGAACTGACTCATCCATATAGCTTCCTTTGCAGCTTCCAAAGCGGCATAGTACTCGGACTCAGTTGTAGAATCTGCTATAACACTTTGTTTGGAACTTTTTCAACTGGCCGCAGCGCCATTAAGAGTAAAGACGAATCCAGACTGAGATTTCGAGTCATCTCGATCCATTTGGAAGCTAGAATCTGCGCAACCGATTGCGCATAGCTTAGTATCTCCTCCATAAGTCAATACCCAATCCTTAGTCCTTCGTAAGTACTTAAGGATGTTTTTAACAGCCATCCAGTGTGTTTCACCTGGATTGCCTTGGTACCGACTCGTCATACTCAATGCATATGTCATGTCTGGACGTGTGCATATCATGGCATACATGATCGATCCTATGGTTGATGCATAAGGAACACGACTCATGCGCTCGACCTCTTCCGATGTCTTGGGTGCCTGAGCTTTACTCAAATGCATCCCAGAAATCATTGGAAGGAAGCCCTTCTTGGAGTTGGTCATGTTGAATCTTTCAAGAAACTTATCTATATAAGACTCCTGACTGAGTGATAACATCCGTCGTGATCTATTTCTATAGATACGGATCCCCAATATGCGTTGTACCTCACCCAGATCTTTCATCTGGAAATGGTTCTTTAACCATAATTTTACCGAAGATAAGAGAGGAATGTCATTCCCAATCAAGAGTATGTCATCGACATACAATATCAAGAAGACAATTTTACTCCCACTCGACTTTACATATAAGCATGGTTCCTCGACCGATCGAGTGAAACCATTCTCTTTTATCACCTGGTCGAAACGATGATTCCAACTCCGAGAAGCTTGCTTAAGTCCATAAATGGAACGCTTAAGCCTGCACACTTTCTTAGGATTTTTAGGATCAATGAAACCTTCGGGTTGTACCATGTACAATTCCTCCTCCAAATAACCGTTTAAGAAGGCGGTTTTCACATTCATCTGCCAAATTTCATAGTCATGAAAAGCGGCAATCGCTAAGATTATCCGAATGGAACACAACATAACTACGGGTGCAAAAATTTCATCATAATGCAATCCTTGCACTTGAGTGAAACCTTTTGCCACTAGTCGTGCCTTATAGGTGTCTGGTTGTCCTTCTGCAGAATGCTTTATCTTATAAAGCCATTTGCACTGAAGAAGTCGTACCTTATCAGGCAAATCAACCAGATCCCATACGTCATTCTCATACATGGAGTCCATCTCGGATTGCATGGCTTCAAGCCATAGCTTAGAGTCGGAACAGGTCATGGCACCTTTATAGGTAGCGGATTCTTTACTCTCTAAGAGTAAAATGTCATCTCTATCATTCTCCTCGACCATACCAATGTATCTGTCTAGAGGAATGGAGACTCTACCCGACCTCCTAGCGTTCCTGAGGAATATTAACCGTAGCAGAAGTTGAAGGAACATCTTCCTCCATCGGTTGCTCGGTTGTTGGTTCTTGAATCTCCAACAGATCGAAGGTTCTATTACTTGACTTGTTCTCGAGAAACTCATTCTCTAAGAACTTCGCACTAGCCGCAACAAAACCTCGATGTTCGATAGGCGAATAGAAGTAATGACCAAACATTCCTTTTGGATAACCAATAAAGTATGTCTTGACCGATCGCGGGCCGAGCTTATCCTCGTGTCTCCACTTGACATAAGCCTCGCAGCCCCAAACCCGAATAAAGGACAAGTTAGGGACCGTTCCCTTCCATATCTCATATGGAGTCTTGTCTACAGCTTTAGACGGACTTCGGTTAAGTATTAGAGCAGCTGACAAAAGAGCAAAACCCCATAGTGAATCAGGTACTACCGTGTGACTCATCATGGATCGAACCATATCAAGTAATGTTCGATTTCTCCGTTCGGACACACCATTTAATTGAGGTGTTCCAGGTGGAGTTAACTGTAATACTATGCCACAGTCTTTAAGGTGTTGATCAAACTCATTTGAAAGATATTCGCCACCACGATCTGATCGAAGTGCTTTAATCTTTCTTCCCAGTTGGTTTTCAACCTTATTCTGGAATTCCTTGAACTTTTCAAAGGACTCACTTTTATGCTTCATTAAGTAGACATATCCGTATCTACTCAAATCATCCGTGAAAGTGATAAAATATCTATAGCCGTCTCTTGCGTTGATTGACATAGGTCCACATACATCAGTATGTATGAGTCCTAATAGGTCATTAGCACGCATTCCAACACCTTTGAAGGAAATTCGAGTCATTTTGCCGATAAGACATGATTCACACGTGCCAAATGATTCGTAATCAAATGGGGAGATAGTCCCATTCTCAATGAGCTTCCTTACACGTTTTTCATTTATGTGTCTCATACGACAATGCCATAGATAAGTTTGATCTTTGTCACCAACATTTACTTTCTTATTATTCACGTGTAATATTTCTATTGTTTGATCTAAGATATAAATGCCATTCATGGAAACTGCTTTGCCATAAATCATTTCATTCAAAGAGAAAATACAGCTATTGTCTTTTATTGAAAATGAAAAACCGTCTTTATCAAGTAAGGAAACAGATATAATGTTCTTAGATAAACTGGGTACATAGTAATAGTTATATAAATACAACTCAAATCCACTCGGGAGTTGAATTACGTATGTTCCCATTGAGACTACAGCAACTTTTGCTCCATTCCCGACTCGCAGGTCCACATCACCCTTTGCGAGAGGTGTGATGTTTTTTAGGCCCTGCAAATGATTACACAGATGAGAACCACAACCAGTATCAAGTACCCAAGTTCCGAAACTTGCATGGTAAATCTCAATCATATGAATATAAGATGACATACCAACACGAGTGACGCGGCCTGCTTTTATGTCCTCACGGTACACTGGACATTTTCTCCTCCAATGCCCAATCTTGTGGCAGTGGTGGCACTCACTGTCACTCTCCTTGCTCTTTGCCTTGCCTTGTGAGCTACTAGTCTCACCAGGGCCACTCTTACCCTTTCCTGACTTTTTAAACTTTGGCTTCCCTACATTTAGGTCGCCATGAGCGTTGCCCTTACCTTTGTTTTTGTTGGAAATAATGAGAACATCTTGCTTCATACTCCCACTCAATTTTAGATCCTTCTCGGTCTGTACGAGAAGTAAGTGTAGCTCATGAAGACTTTTCTTCATGTCATTCATGTAGTAATTTGCCCTAAAAAGGGCAAAACCATCATGAAGTGAATGAAGCACACGGTCAATGACTATGCTCTCACTGATTTTGCAATCAAATGCCTCCAGTTTCTCAACATTCTCAATCATATCAAGAATGTGTGGGCTAACCGGTTGGCCCTTCTGGAGTTTCGCCTCAAAGAAGCGACAGGTATGCTCATAAGTAACGATTCTCGGTGCTTTTGAGAACTCGTTAGTGAGCGTGGTGAAAATCTTATTTGCACCTTGGGCAATGAAGCGTCTTTGCAAATTGGGTTCCGTTGCAAAAATGAATACGTTCTTTATCGCACCCGCTTCCATAACGAAGTCATTATAAGCATGTGACTCGTTAGCTCTCGCATTGGGGCCTGGGTTTGGCGGTATTGGCTCAGTTAAGTATTGGAGCTTGCCGTCAGCAATGGCTGTATTCCGTGATGCTGCCTCCCAGTCCGCAAAGTTGGACCCGTCATTCTTCAGTCGCGTGGACTGATTCATGTGATCCATAAAATTTTTAAGCCAGGACTCGCGTGCAAGTGTGGCACTTGGCATAGAGGCATCATTATGGTCAGCCATTTGTTATAGCAGTATTATCAATATAAAACGAATTCTACACTACGAAAAAGAAGGAAAAACATAATACGCATACTCATCGATATGAATTAAGTCTAGTGCAAAAACTCGTTTAATGCGAAGACTCTAGCATTTATACAATTGACCTCCCTCAAGAATTATATAAATGATCCCAAGACTCAATTATCTGTAAATTGATAAGCCAACCTATTGGCTAATTCTACCTTTAGAATTCTTGGTCGATAAAATTTTATCTTTAGTCCATCATAATCACGAGAAACTTTTCGGATTATAATGTTGAGGTAAAATAGTCAACACACACTACTTACCCAACGTAGAAGGGGTCATATGGAGAGTAAGGTCCTATATGCCTACCGACGAAGAAGGGATTCATAATAGTTTGGCCTATAAAGACTAGTCTCAATTTTAGGTTTTAGAGGAAGATCCCATCAACTTTATTTTAATTCATTTTAAGTGAACGAATATCTAGCATGCGAGAATGAATAAACTAAGATGATGGCTTAAAATTCGTGTGACATCTTTATGTCCATGATAACTAACATCCAAACTATATGAGTCAATTTTCATGCATTTTAGTAGTAGGTGGTTTGGTTTAGGCGGAATATGATGCACTAACTATCATGTGAAGAAAAGCAACAAGAACGAAAAATACGTAAAATTACAAAGTCCTAGTGTGGCCTATCTACCAAAATGAACAAAATACAACTTTGGAATCCATCCATAATTGGACCCGAAAAGCTTGTCTTGATGTTCCATCTTGGTCCATGTAGCGGGAGTGAGCAATCCGATCTCCATCTTTAGTCTTCTCAAATTACATTTAATAAATTACAAAATATAAACCTATTTACATTCTAATTTAAAAAACATAATTTCAAAGAGAGCAAAAGGAGATTCGAGATCTCAAAAGTACATCAAGATCATGTTTCCATCATTACGAAAACATGATCAACTAAGGCCACACTAGGTAATACAAATTACAACCAATTGTAAAATACGTAAATAAACCATTCAACAAATCATTCAACAAAATAAAATGCATCAACAATAAATTAATCATTCAAGACATAATTCCTTAATTATGTAGAAAAATTTATCCAAACCACCTAATTTAAAATGATCAAAATTATGTGACAATTCCTTAATTACTCACAATAATTCCGATTAAACATAATCCAATTTTAATTCATATTATCGTATAATATGAATTAATCAAACATTATTTGAAATCTTTT
This sequence comes from Heliosperma pusillum, assembly GCA_022085475.1. Taxonomy (NCBI): domain Eukaryota; kingdom Viridiplantae; phylum Streptophyta; class Magnoliopsida; order Caryophyllales; family Caryophyllaceae; genus Heliosperma; species Heliosperma pusillum. The sequence goes on from JAIUZE010048148.1 coordinate 34,182, forward strand.
TAAAATAATTGGGTATCCAATAATTGTGAGTTTTTTCACAACAACAATCATACATTATCAATATAATGTATAAAAGAAAAAAATTCGGCCAAAAAAAAAAAAAATAATAAATCCGAATTTTTTTTTTTATTAAACAGCAGCACGGGCTGTTCTATTTTTTATTTTTTTATTTGTTGTTGCTAATATTTCAAGATCGGTACAATTATCAACATTCAATCATTATTAAACATTAATTCAAACTAGATGATTCAATTTAACAAATTAAAATGAATATCTAAATCATGATTAAATCGATTATCTTAATATTCAACTAATCATAATTGATTTGAACATCATTAAAATTATTGACTCATGATGCAAAATAACAATTTAACATCATGTATACCGAAAATATATCAAAAACAAATGTTCATAAACATTCAAAAACAATTTCCATTTACGTTTTAATTTAATCCTTATTAAATTAAAACATCTACAAATTTATCATATTGTCATCTTAACAATTTAAAACAATAATATCAAAAAATCAAAATGAAAACATGAATCAAAATATAAAAAAAACAGCCGAAATCAAAAAATAAAAATAGCCAAAAAAATCAGCCGAAAAAAAAAATAAAAAGCAGCAAAAAAAAATCAGCCAAAATATATAAAACAAAAATTTCTGAAAAATTAAATTTAATATATATCATCATTTATGAAAAATCATATAAAATAATTTCGTAGCCTTGGCTCTGATACCACTTGTGGGAAATATCGGTATATTTCATACATGAATTTTAAGGATTATAACGAAATTATAATATATGAAATACGAGTCATAAATGAAAAGCATAAAGATTAGAATCAACCTTTTGGTCCTAACAATATGGCCTAAGAACAAATATCGAAATCGATATTCTCCTAATTGTTGCACCCAAGATGCTCTGAGATATGCCTTTTCTAGTGCTAGAAAGAATACAAAAATTACTGATGATTTTTGTGTCAACTTATGAATCAATAATCATGTAGAGAAGAAGAGTTTATATAATACTCTCCTCCTCCTCTTTTGGCCGTGCAAGTAGAGGTCTAGTAGAGGGAGGAGTCTCCCTCTTTTTCTTCTACTTGTTTTAGCAAGTATAGTCAAGATAGGAGTCTTCCTTCTTTTATTTATTTAATGTATAATATGTGAATGTATTATTATAATATATACGTCAATTATAAATATCGTATATTTATAATTTGCTAATTAAATATAACAGTTTATATTTAATTACGAATTAACATTTAATTCGTTTAAGCTTACATTATTTAATCGTATTAAATAATTACATTATATACATTAATTAGATATAACAGTTTATATTTAATTACGAATTAACATTTAATTCGTCTCAGCCAGTATTATTTAATCGTATTAAATAATCGTATCATCATTACATTGACTAACCTTTTAGTCATATACATCGACTAACCTTTTAGTCATATAAGGCATCAATATGATTATATTATTCATATAATCATATCTCTCAAACACATCCTTTAGGTGTGACTTTTAGGGACCAGTTGATCACCGCCATTAAAATGACAATAACGTCAAACTTCTAGCAAGACAACCGTTATCGATAAATGTTAATCAACTGATAAGAATACTAAGTATACCCTGTGAACCTGTAAGAGATTTATACATGTTATCACACTCACTGTGGAGGACACTAGCTCCAACATATAATTTATCTTCCACTCGTATATATATGGGGACACCCGTTATTGTTTAAGATCGCATTGACTGAATGACAATTTTCACTTTTGGTTAAAATAGATGTGGAAATAAGAGGAGATTTTAGGAGATGTTAAATTAAGACGGTTTTAAGCCAGATTAACTCGTTTGAGTATATTATTATTATTGTTATTACACGGACAAAATTACATGCTGCTGGTAAAATGCAACTAATACTCCCAACTCTCAGAACCAGTTATCGGAATTACTTTTTTCACATACGAACTTTACTCTTTCACATACATTTTTTCATGAATTTTACATATGCTACCCTTTTACTTAAACACAATCTCTCCTTTTTCTAAACTTAATCAAATTCACTTTTTCCCCTAAACTTAATAAAATTGATTCTTATATAAACATTTAAATTAAAATCAAATGTAATACAATCTAACAGTTGAACAATGGATTATAATTCTCCAATGAATGAATTAATTTTATTTTTGTTTGCAATTATGAATATATATTTTTTAAAACAATTCAATAGGTTTATGGGTGGTAGTATGAGTGTCGACGGCTAGGGATCGACGGTCGTTCAGTCGACCGACCGGAGTAGAGGGGAAGGGGAATGCGAATTGGCCGGAGCAGGGGGAGGGCGAAGGTGGAAAGGCCGGAGCGGGGGGTAGGGGGACAGCCAGAGCAGGGGGAGGGGTCCGGCGAACGGCCAGAGCATGGGGAGGGCGAAGGCGGAAAGGCCGGAGCGGAGGGGTACGGGGACAGCCGGAGTAGAGGGAGGGGTCCGGCGAACGGCCAGAGCATGGGGAGGGAAAAGGTGGTGGCAGTGATAGTCTGGTGGTGGTGAGGGAGTGCAGGCAGGGAAGGGAGAGTTCGAGGAAGGGGGAGGGTGCTTTGAACTTGGTCGGCGGTGAGGTCGGCCGACGCTGGGGTGGACGTCGGTGGATTGGCCAGCGTGTGGCAGGCCGCCGGTGGGTCGGTGGTGGTGAGCTGAGGTGAGGTAAAGGAAAGGAAGGGAGGAAAAAATTAATTTGGGGGTACTGAATGAAAAAATGACAAGGGTATTATTGTAAAAGTCGTATATGAAAGAGTAAAATCCGTATGTGAAAAAGCACGTCCCTTAGTTATATGGTATTTGCCAAATCAATTAGTCTTGCTTGTGACGGAACTATCTGTCACAAGCTTGTGACGGGTCGGATGTCTCTCACAAGTGTGCAAGTGAGAGGACAAGTGGAAAATCAATGTCTCCCACTTGCAAGCTTGTGAGAGGAATCCGATCCGTCACAAGCTTGTGACGGATAGTGACCGTCACAAATGAGAATTTGTGTTTAAAAGAATTTTATTCCCCGAGTCAGAAAACTTTACATAGGCTATATTTATACTAACTAGAGTCCTAAGTGCACATGGCTAGTCAATCACTAACTATCCTAGTTACAAGGAGCTAATTGACTTGATTCTAGCTAACTGATATACTAACAAATACATATAATGTGGAGTATGTATACGAGAATATGGGAAGAATATTGGCATATTCTATTACACCCCCGTAGTCGAAGCGGGAGGAGGACGGATGTTGAGACTAGATCGGAAATCATCGAAAAGAATTTTGGGCAGGCCTTTAGTGAAAATATCCGCAAATTGATACCGTGACGGAACGTGACGGACTGCAACCTGACCAAGAGCAACCTTTTCCCGGACAAAATGAATGTCTAGTTCAATATGCTTAGTGCGATGATGATTGACCGGGTTTCCAGAAAGATAAATGGCCGAGACATTATCACAATATACCACTGTTGCTTTTCGAATTGGGCAGTGGAGTTCGAGCAGCAAGTTTCGAATCCAGCAAGATTCTGCAACAACGTTAGCCACACCACGGTATTCGGCCTCAGCGCTGGACTGTGATATGGTTGGTTGGCGTTTGGACGACCATGAAACGAGAGTATCACCCAGATATACGCAGTAACCGGAGGTAGAGCGACGGGAGTCGGGACACCCACCCCAATCAGCGTCACTATAAGCAACTAAATTGGATGTGGAGGAAGCTGTTAGGTGTAAGCCATAGTGAGCCGTACCTCGGAGGTAGCGAATGATCCGTTTAAGAGCACCAAAGTGAGCCTCGCGCGGGTCATGCATATGTAAACAAATCTGCTAGACTGCGTATGAGATGTCGGGCCGGGTAAATGTCAAGTATTGGAGGGCACCCGCGAGGCTACGAAACAGAGTAGGATCAGCGACTGGGGGGCCTGATTGTGCACTCAGTTTGGACTTAGTATCCACCGGGGTTTGAGCGGGTTTACATGATAGCATATTAGCCCGATTAATGATGTCTTCAGCATATTTTTTCTGATGAAGAAATAACCCATGAGCACGTCGGTCTGCCGAAATACCGAGAAAGAAATTGAGGGGACCGAGGTCCGTCATTGCAAATTCGGCTCGGAAGTGAGCCATAATTTCATCCCGTAAGGCAGTGGTGGAGGTAGTCAAAATTATATCATCAACATATAATAGGAGATAGGCCATATTAGTACCATGGTGATAGATAAACAAGGAATTATCAGATTTGCTATGAACAAAACCGATAGAAAACGCATAAGTAGCAAACCGTTGGTACCACGCGCGAGGCGCTTGCTTTAGGCCGTAAAGGGACTTCTTTAGAAGACAGACATGATCTGGATGTTTGCGGTCTCGAAAGCCGGGCGACTGATGCATATATACCGTCTCGTCGAGATGGCCATGTAAGAACGCATTTTTCACATCTAGTTGGTGAATGGGCCATTTTTTGGAGACCGCAAGGCTGAGAATAGTACGAATGGTCGTGGGTTTGACCACGGGACTGAAAGTTTCATCACAATCGACTCCCACCTGTTGAGACCTGCCATTGACAACAAGTCGAGCTTTGTATCGCTCCAAATCTCCGTTAGCTTTAAATTTATGTTTGAACAACCAAAGACAACGTGTTATATTGACATAAGTAGGTCGTTGCACAAGAACCCAAGTTTTATTCTTAATGAGTGCGTCAAATTCGTCTTTCATGGCTTGATTCCAATTTGGGTCATTAAGGGTAAGGATGGGACTCTTGGGTAAGGGGGACAGAGTGGTTGTGGCACATAAATCAAAGACGGGTTTTGGTTTAAATATACCATGTTGTGCTCGAGTAGTCATTTGAGGGGAGGGTGGGGGAGGGGTCAAGGGTGCGTTGGCAGTGGCCGAGGGTGGGGAGCTGGTGAGGGCCGAGGCTGGTGACACAATGGGAGACGCGGGAGGGGGCTGACCATGGGTATGTGGGGTAGAAGATGGGCTGCCGAGGTCAGGGGTAGGTTGTGGTGATGTGTGCTGGGAATGGCTTATATGATGGGTCATATATGGTGTAGGGTCAGGGGATAAAAATTGGTATGATGAAGCAGGGACATTTTCGAGTTGGGCAAAAGGAAAAACCGACTCGTCAAAAGTCACATGTCGAGCTATAATGACCCTACGAGTTGCCAAATCCAAGCATTTGTAACCACGATGAGTAGACGGGTAGCCGAGGAAGACGCATGGTGTAGCACGAGGGTCCAATTTGTGGATGGACGAAGGAGGGTTGTGTGGGTAGCAAAGACAGCCAAATGTCCGTAGGTGAGAGTAGGCTGGGACACGGTGGTAAAGACTCGAAGTGGGGGATTCATAGTGGTTGGCTTTGCTTGGTAAAATATTGTGAATATATGTGGCCATGGCCAGTGCATGGTGCCATAAAGATGGGGGCAGATGGGCATGAATAAGAAGGGCCCGAATGGTGTTGTTTATCGTTCGGATTTTTCGTTCCGCTTTGCCATTTTGTGGGGAGGTGTGTGGGCAAGAAAAACGGAACAACATGCCTTTTGTAGCGAAAAAATTGTGAAGTGTAGAATTATTAAATTCCCGTCCATTGTCACATTGGAGTGTTTTAAGTGAGAGGTTAAATTGAGTGTTTATCATGGCATAAAATGTAGTGAATATTTGGCTCACGTGTGACTTATTGGTGAGAGGGAATGTCCACAAAAAATTCGTGTAATCGTCAAGTAAAAGAATATAATAACGGTGATTTAATATACTTAAGACGGGCGACGTCCAAAGATCAGTGTGAATAATGTCAAAAGGATTAACAGTTTGAGATAAAGAAGGAGAAAATGACAATTTTATATGTTTTCCTAATTGACAAGAATGACAAACAACTAAATTGTTCATAGGACGACATGGAATTGTTTTATTGGTACATAAAGAATTAAAAATAGCGGAGCCAGGATGTCCTAGGCGTCCGTGCCAAGTAGAGGACGGTATGGCGGTGAACGCGTGAGGATGAGTAGCAGGGGCAGGAGGGTGCGAGGAGTGTAATGAGTAGAGGTCCCCCGTGCTATGGCTTCTCATAATCGGCGTCCCCGTCTTGAGTTCCTTCACAGTAAAATCAAATGGGTCAAACTCGACAGAGACATGATTATCGGTTGTAAACTTACGGACTGACACCAAATTCTTAATGATATGTGGGACATGTAGTACGTTTTTTAACATGAGGGATTGGTGAGGAGGGGGAAGCTGCATAGCACCACAACCAACTATTGGAATCTTGTGACCATTACCGACTACTATATGACGATGATTACTCAAATAAGAATAAGAGAAAAGATTACCATCATTGGATGTCATGTGCGACGACGCACCTGTGTCCATATAATAGTTGTCATCCGGTTGCTGAAGGGAGAGCGATTGCATAGCAGCTGCGATATCGGTCGGAACAAAGGCGCCCTGAGAAGAACAAACAGTGCTCGGCTGGGCATAGAAAGCTTGTGCTGGACGAGGTCCGAGGATGCCCGGGGAGCGAGTGTGGTTGGGTGGGGTCCAGCCGGTGGTGGGGTATGGGCAGGGTGGCTGCGACGACGGCCAAGGAGACAGAGGGACCCATGTCCAAGTGCCTTGTTGCGTGGGTTGTCCGTGTCGACCGTTAGACTTTCCTGTATTCTGGTAATTGGAGTTACCACCATTATTTTTGCTGCGATTTTGTCCACGGTTATTACGGCCTTTACCTTTATAGTTATTGGAGTGGGAGGAACTACCACCTTTAGAGTTGTTGGAAGCCGGATTGGACTTTGTATCAACAGAGGCAGGGGATTGAGAGGCGAGTAGGGCGGTATCGGAAGAGGCGGGAGCAACTTTGACACGTCGATTACTTTCTTCAAGCGCAAGCATCGACCGTGCCTTATAAAAGGGAGGTAAGGGATCGCTCTGCTGGATAAAAGTAGCGATGTTTTCATACCCATCAGACACATGAGTGACCAATTGGAGTACAAGACGAGTTTCAGAAACCGGAGCGCCAACATTGGATAGTTGGTCAGCAATCATTTTGAGGGCTTGACAATACGACGACACATTTGGGTAGTTATCCATGTGTAGATTGGTGAACTGTTGTTCTAACAGAACGGCTCGAGAATTTTTGTTGTCGTTAAATATGTCCTTGAGACGATCCCAAGCGGCCTGGGCTGTCGAACCTGGTTCAAGGATTGTGTGAAGCAGGTCAAGAGATATAGTGCTGTAAATCCATTGTTTAACAATGGCATCGAGTCGAGTCCATTGCGCATCCTTGAGGATCACCGCGCCCGTGGAAGGAGCGATGTGGTCAAGGACGTCAAAGGCACGAGATGTGTTCAGAAATAACTCAGACCAGGACGCGTAGTGAACGTTCTCGGTTTCGAGCGTAATTTGAACATAGTTTTTAATGTTGGAAACAGAGTAAGCGGGATGAAAGGTAGCTTTGGAGGGGGAGGAGTCGTTTGTCATGATTGCTAGAGGAAGGAGATGAATGAGAATGCGGAAGATAGAGGATCGGAGAAGAAGTCTGATACCATAAAAGAGTTTTATTCCCCGAGTCAGAAAACTTTACAGAGGCTATATTTATACTAACTAGAGTCCTAAGTGCACATGGCTAGTCAATCACTAACTATCTTAGTTACAAGGGGCTAATTGACTTGATTCTAGCTAACTGATATACTAACAAATACATATAATGTGGAGTATGTATACGAGAATATGGGAAGAATATTGGCATATTCTATTAGTGTTGCCTAATATACAGTCGTTCACACTTTTATATGGAGTTAAAGTTACCCAAGTCGACTTGTATAAATGGGGTTAGTTGAAAGCAGGAGGTAATTTTGTGTTTTATGCATTAGATTGTTTGATTTTTTCGTTTATTTTTCAATCTTTAATTATATTATGATGATGGTTTTTGGTAATGTTGTATTTTATGTATTGGAATGTTTGATTTTCGATTAAAGTTTCAATCTTTCATGACCTTTTGACGGTGCTAAATTTTTATTTTTATGGGTTGGAATGTCCGATTTTCTATCTGTTTCTGACAACGCTGGAATGATTATCTTATCTCGTGCATGCAATTTATTTTATTTTCAGGTCATAAACCTAACTCGTCAATGGCAAAGAGAGGATCATTTGGACAACAATCGTATAAGGATTTGAGTTAAGACAAGTTTCATGATTTTATTACATGATTGTAATTTCTTTGTTTTCTTATGAATTTTAAATTTGTTTGTTATAATACTTTCTTTTCTTTGAGTTATTTGTCTGAAAATCACAATCAAAATAATGCTCTTATGTGTGAAACTGCCGCGGTTTCTTGGTCCTCCAACTGTCCCATCTCCAACTTTCAAGACTCTCTCTGAAAACTATTATAGTTCATGACCATCAGAATTTGCACTTCCTAGTTGAAGACGCGTGTTTGCCGTTAGGTGCAACACCCAAGATAAAAAACAATAAACTATCAGTTAATAGCCCTTATAAGTTACAAAGTAATTTTTCATAGACACATTTCGAAATTACATTAAAATGACTCCATAAATAAGATGAATTGATCCTCTGTTAATTGAATTTGTATCGCATCTTTGAGGCTCCTCGAGTCTTCGATGCAAAGTTGTGCATCATGGTAGCTTCTTCCCATATGATCAGCTTCTTCTCAAGAAGGATTTCGGTTAATTCAATTCTGGTTGAATGTAGAATTCTTAGAGATATTGATTGGCCTATCGAATCTGGAATAGGTTGCCCTGCCCTTGGGCAGGAAATTGGACGCAACCCCACTTGAAACGACTGTCAATAAAATTCCGCCTTTGTTTTGGATGCCTCTGCACAATGCCCTCAAAAATGTCTTACCAATCCCTCCACAACCGTTAAGTTGTACTCCCTCCCATCCAAACCAAAGGTTACATGGGAGGGAGCACAAGTTTTAAGAAAAAGTTGATAAAGGAAGGGTAGTATTGGAATAGAAGTAGGACCACTTGAATATTTAATGTTAGTTGGGTGGGTGGGGTAATGGCATTTTGTGTAAATATATAGGGTAGATGAGGAGTATTTGGTCTTATTTGTTACCCAAAAAGGAATGGGTAGTTTGGTTTGGATGGTCCAAATAAGATAAGAGTAACCTTTGGTCTGGATGGGAGGGAGTACCTGTTAAAGTTGTACCTGTTAAAGTTGTACTATGCAGGCTCTGTCTACTACAATTTGAAACGTTTTCTGGATAGTTAGAAATTGGTTTCTCACATCACCAATGTTTATGGAGTTCCTGCAAGTTAAAAAGATGACTTATGTATATTGACCCGATTATGTTAATGGTACTTTATATAATCATGTAAATATAGAAAATTACCATTGTATCCATTAAACGAAGTATGCCTTGAAGGAGGTGAGCAAGATATTAACATATTTGATATACCGTGTATCGATAGTGCGTCGTTGATGTAGGTGAGCAAGATATTTTGAGACATTTTGATTTCAAGTTAAGGAGCTGAAGATTATTGGAAGTTGATTTGGCCGAGATTCTAGGCTGAATTGAGTAGTATATAATATAATATCGGTTTTTCTATCGTGTGCCCTTAAAAGTTAGGGCACACATTAATAATCCAAATGTATAAATATTTACAAGATATTCTCGTAAAATACGTAAGTATAAACTCATTTTTACCATAATTATTTTGTTTATAGAAGATTCAGGCTATAAAATTGGAAAGAAATTAAATGACTTAAAATACGGCAGGAAATCTCTGACTAAACTTTTGTGTACGGTTTTAATATATAAATATATATGTCTTATTTGACATTAATTATTGAGTTGCCTCTTTTATACTCCCTCTAATTTTACATGTTCTTCCCTTTTCTTTTGGACACAATGATTAAGAAAATCATTTTGGACCACACAAAACACATTACCCCACATTCAATTAAATTTGGACCAAACAACTACTCACAAATAAGGAAAGAGGGAACATCACCACAATTAGCTCAAAATGGAAAGAGGGAAGAAGATGAAAAATTGGAGGGAGTGTTTTGGTAAAAAATATACCGGGTAGGATCTTGTTAAGGTCGGGTCAAAATGATCAATTAGAGTAGTTATTTAGTTGTGACGATTGATTGACGTAAGCAATAGAGAAAAAGATAAACCAACGTAAAGAAGAAAATGAACACACGAGAATTGGTGACGCGGAAACCCAAATTGGGAAAAACCGCGGGGGGAGTCGGAATCCCGCCAAATATTATGCTATGAATTCTTTGTAGGGGAGTAAGCGAGAACGTAAAGGAAAAGTTACAATAAACTGATAATTTTGTGCCGTGATAATGCAGGAGAATGAGTATGGATGTGGAGAGATGCCCTTTTCCTTGCACCTGTATTTTCCCTTTTATAAACTCTTCCCAACCCTAATTCTTCCTCCCGTTGGCCTCCAATTCCTCCTCCTAAAATCCCTCAACTTCCCTAATTTCATGGGCTTTGTTAGTTGACCCATTCTCATTCCTCTTGGCTGATTCCTGACTGGAAGTCATAGTGTGTTTCTTTATACCTCTTGCTGAGTCATCGATCCGTTCCCCCTGCTTTGCTCCAACTGTGGGCTGCCACATGGCCCACTAAATTTTGACTGAAAATGACCCAAACAATTACCCCCAAGAAATTGACATTCATTGCACCCACCGTAATGATGGTAATTTCTTCTACCAGGAGTCATGTCCCATCAAATAACTTCCCTTACTCAACCTACCAACTACCCCCCACTTTCTCATATTCCCAATAACCACTTCCCCCAATCCGTTTACCCCCATCATTCCCTTTTCCCAACCGGCACCACACAACTCCCTCCTTTCTCTTCTACAAATAACCCTTCACTCTCTTTGACTTCCCACTATTTTTTCATACCCCTCTCTTTCGTCATTCTCGCCGCTCCAGGTACTACTTCTATCTTCATTATGGAGAATTTAGATCACCCCCACTCTTCCCCATCTCCGTCTTCCCCTTCGCCCGACCCCGACGTCTTCACCCCCACGGGAATCCTCCGTGAGCAATACTCGAGTGATTCCTGCTATTCCCACACTGACCTCTCGGAAGTAAGGAGGCGATTCGGTCTGGGCGAAGGTGTTGAGATCCACCTTCCTCTGCCCGGCGAGAGCGCCGACTCCCGTCGTCCAGGTTGGACATGCCTCTTTGATTACCCATTTCTCTTGGGTTTAGTCTTCCCTTTGCCTCTCTTGATTCACAGGTTTCTGGCTTTCAACAAACTGGCGACTTGCCAAGTTATGCCTCATGCATGGCGAGTCCTGGTTTCCTTATGCACTCTAGATGAGAATCATCAATTAAACATGGGTTTTGGAGAGTTTGCGGCCCTGTATACCTACCGATCTTTGGGTCATGGTTTGGTGACCCTCCGTGCTCGTGATTCCAAGAATATTGCGATATTCCTTCCTCCTAAAGTGAGGGATGAGGGGTGGTTCAAGCGCTTTGTTTTTTTGAAAATTAGTTCCATTACTCCCACCCCCGACTACCTGTTTGATAAGTGGTGTCTGGTGGCAGGTATTTCTCGTGGACGCTCTCTTTTCTTCTATTTTCCGACTCACCCGTCTTACTTGCTTTTCCTTTCAGATTTGGTTCAGCCTGCTCCCACTACAGATTTCGCCGTGCTTACTAAGTTCTTCAGCTTGCCTCCCTGTGAGAGGACATTTCCGCTCCTTCTGGAAGGCAAAATAGCTGGTACGTCGGAGGATCCGCTGAGGGTTGACAGCGAGGAGGAAGAGGGCATTGAAGAGGACGTTGAATCAGAAGGGGAGTCTCACCATACTGCCGGGCAGAACCAAGAGCAACCATCAATGTCGTCAGGTACATTATTGCCCCCTGATTGGACCTCAGTGGTTCCCTCTGACGTACCTCCTGACCTCTGGGCTCCTGTTGTTTCTGCAGCTCGATCTTCATTTTCCCTGGACTCAGTGATGGAGAGGAGGAAGCGGAGACTCACCCCTCCTGGATCTCAATCAGACCCTAAGAGGGCCACCGGTGTGACTCCAAGGCCGGCCGTTGTTCTTAATCCTGCTTCTCCTCAGTCTTCTGCGCCTCCTCGGCCTCCTGTTCCCGGAACCACCAATATTCTTCGTTTTCCCAGGGGTTATGGGGGTAGTTCTGATAGCCCCTTGTGGCCTCAGTTGGAACAACTTCTGCTTCCAGGGCCTAGTCACTTACTCGCCTCCCAACCCCTACCAGAGTTGCTGAGCAATGCCGTGGTGGCGGATTTTATGGTAAGAACGATCTCTTCGCCTGCTTCAGCCTTTCTCACTGGATGGCTTGTCCTAATGTCTGCTTGCGCTTCTTTCAGAGTTTACAAAGGAGCCTCTTCTTCAAAAAGGAAGTGGCCCGCCTGATGAAGGAGGTGAATAATTTTAAGGGACAGAACGCGGCCCTGCAGGCTCAGCTTTCAGATGCTATGGGCGAAAAGAAGGCGGCCCAAGACCAGCTGGCCCGTACTCAGGAGGTCAACTGCTCTCTCATCACGGGTCTTAAGGCGGCTGAAGGTCAGGCCCTTGCTCTGAAGAAGCTCCTCCTTGACTCCTTGCTCTATGCTACCTGGGAATCCAAGATCCAACGTATCAAGGAGTTCCAGGCTGGGCAACACTTGGAATGGGACCTGGAGGAGGAAGAACGCCTGTTTGCGGAAGCTTTCCCGTCCAAGCCCGGCTTGAGCATCCAGGGTGACATGGAGGTCTCTGATGGCGAGGAGGAAGCGGGGTGTTCTCAGGGGCCAGATGCCACTTTGGAGTTTGGGGCTGTTCCTGCTGAGGAGACCGTTCCAGCTAGGGAAGAGACTCCTGCTGAATGGGCCATTCCTACAGGATGGGCTGCCCCAGTGGAGGGAAGGGCTCCTACTGACGAAGGTGTTCCTGCAGAAGATGTTGTGCTTGCAGGAAGGGATATGCCTGCAGCAGGGGATGCTGGCGTTCCTCCTGATGCCTCTTTATCTGCAGCAGATTAAGCGTTTTGTAGTTAATGTTGTTTGTTTTGTGGCTTGTAACCCATGGGGCATTTTGTTTTGAACACTTTGTTTTTATCTTTTGCTTGTAAGATGCTATGCCCCCTGGTTAGGGTTTTAATTTTGAATGCGTTTGTCGGTGACTTACTGTGTGTGGCGCGCTTTTCTTTGTTGGGAGTACATTGATCTTGTAGGAAATGTACTGCGGATGTAGGCCGGCAGGACTTTAGATGGTGGCTCTGGGGATTTGTTTGCCCTTGCTTTTGAGTGCCACGCTATGTTGTGGTGCTTTTGCTGGTACTGGGGTCTGGTTGCCCTGATGAAATACTACGAATGGTTTCCTTTTGTCCAGGCGCACGCTGTTGTTCCTGCAGGAATGAGGTGTTGCTCGTCCTGTTTTACTTTGGACTGCCAGGAGGTTAGGCTAGTAGGCTCTTGAGTACCCCCAGGGTTTAGGCCATAAAAATACTTGTGTTCCCATAACCAAATATATGTGTGCTTGCTCCTAGTACCCCCAGGATTTTTTTTTTTTTTTTTTTTTTTTAACCTAAGGGTAGGGGAGTCAGAAAAAGCGCGAGAAAAAAGAAAGAGAGAGGAATATTTTGGAAAAAAGCACAAAATTTTGTAGAAAAACAGATTTTGGGAGAAAAAACAAAAAAGAAAGAAAGAAAGAAAGAAAAAATAAAGAAGGAAAGAAGGTTGTGTCTAACCTGTGGGGTAGCTTTTCATGGCAGTACCTGCTGTTTGTAGTGATCTAGGCAGCGCCCCTAGATGTAGTATTTCTTTAGGTGGACGATGTTCCAAGGTTTGTGGATGAGTTGCCCCTCCATAGTCATGAGTTGGTAGGCTCCGTTACCTATTATGTTTTCGACCTGGTAAGGTCCTTCCCAGTTGTAAGCGAATTTTCCGGCCTGGTGGTTTTTGGTGTTCTGAAATACTTTCCGGAGAACCAGGTCCCCTACTTGGAGGACCCTGATCCTGACGTTCTTGTTGTAACTTCTGGCGGCGGTTTGCTTATAGGCGGCCAGTCGTATGGCCGAGCTGGATCGCAGCTCGTCTACTGTGTCCAAGCTGTTTGCCATTTCTGCCTGGTTTCTATCTTCAGTGATGCAACCATACCTATGTGTCGGTACTCTGACTTCTGAGGGTATTACTGCCTCTGCCCCGTACACTAAGCTGAACGGGGTCTGCCCTGTGGCTACCTTGGGTGTTGTTCTGTCAGACCATAGGACTAGGGGAAGCTCGTCTGCCCATCTACCCCCTATTTCTTCCAGTCTCTTTTTCAAGTTGTCCATTACTATTTTGTTACTGGATTCTGCTTGCCCGTTGGACTGAGGGTTTCTGGGGGTGGATTTATGTAGCGAGATTTCCACCTGTCGCAAAATGCTTTTGTTCTACCTGATATAAATTGGGATCCATTGTCGCATACGATTTCCGAGGGTATGCCGAACCTGCATATTATATTACGCTTAATGAATGAAATGACTTGTTTTTCTGTTACCTGGGGGAACGCTTCTGCCTCAATCCATTTAGAAAAGTAGTCTGTCATTGCTAACATGAAGACTTTGTTTCCCGGTGCTCTTGGTAGCTTTCCTACTATATCCATCCCCCACTTCATGAAGGGCCAGGGGGAGATTACGGGGTGTAGGGGTTCTGCGGGTTGGTGGCGCACTGCTGCATGCCTCTGGCATGCATCGCATCTTTTGACGTACTGCATTGCATCTTTACGCATGGTTGGCCAGAAGTACCCCTGTCGTAGTGCTTTATTGGATAGGCTCCTGCCCCCTGCATGATTTCCACATTCTCCACTGTGGAGGTCATGCATTACTGAGCGTGCTTCCTCACCCTTTAGGCATCATAGGTATGGACCCGCCAAGGATTTCCTGAATAAGATGTTATCGATTAATACAAATCTCGAAGCTTTCATTTTGAAACTTCTTACCTCCTTTCTAACTGCTGGCAGGATGTCGTTTTGCAGCCAGTCATGGTATGGCTTGCGCCAGTCGGTGTCTTCCTCTGTGCCGCTGGTCGCGCAGAGGATTTCTGCCTTCGGGGCTGTCCATGCCTTCTCTTCCTGTTTGCTGTCCTCCTGTGATTCTTTCCGTATTGCTGGCTCTAGTACATGCACTATGGGTATTGTGGAGATCGTACCTAGTTTGAAAGTTGCTCCCAGGGTGGCTAGGGCGTCTGCCTCGACGTTTAGGTCCCTGGGTATCTGTTTTAGGACAAACGCTGCGAAGCGTCCTGCCCGCTCTTTGGCTACCTTCAGGTAGGCCATCATTTTCGAATCCCTTGCTGCATACGAATCATTTATATGATTAACAATAAGTAAAGAATCACTACATACCTCTATATTCTGCACGTTTAGGTCTAGGGCTAGTTGCAGCCCTAGGATTAGCGCTTCGTATTCTGCCTCGTTGTTGGTTGCCTTGAATTCGCATCGTACTGCTTGTACAATGATGTCCCCCTGTGGGGATCTGAGGACCAGACCGACTCCTGTCCCCCTCATATTTGAGGCCCCATCTACATGTAGTGTCCACCTTTGTTTTTCCTTACCTTCCTCTAGAGCCAAGATATCTTGTTCTACCTGGGTCTGCAGGGTTGGGCTGAAGTCTGATATGAAGTCTGCCAGGGCTTGTGATTTTATTGCTGTTCGCGGCTCAAACTTGAGGTCGAAGCCACTTAGGTGGATGGACCATTTTGCCATCCTACCCGACAATTCTGGTTTTCTCATGATGGTTTTTAGGGGGTGGTTCGTGACTACCACGACTGTGTGTGCTTCGAAATAGGGCCGCAGTTTATAAGACGCTGTAACCAAGGCTAGAACTAATTTTTCAAGGGGTACATACCTTGTTTCTGCAGGGAGTAAGGACTTACTGACGTAGTATACCGGCTGCTGTGCCCCCTGGTGTTCCCGCACGAGTACGGCGCTGACCGCCATTTCCGTAACGGATAGGTACAGATAGAGCTGCTCTCCTGATTCTGGTTTGGAAAGCAGTGGGGGCGTGCTGAGGTAGCTTTTCAGGTCTTTGAAGGCTTTCTCGTGTTCTTCCGTCCAGTCGAACCGCTGGTTCTTCCTGAGAACGTCGTAGAATAGGCGGCATCTGTCAGAAGATCTTGAGATGAATCTGTTTAGGGCGGCCACTCTCCCTGTCAGTCTTTGCACGTCTTTGGGTTTTTTGGGGGATTCCAGCTGGAGTATAGCTCGTATTTGCTCCGTGCTTGCCTCAATCCCCCTCTGCGTCACCATGTATCCTAGGAATTTGCCAGCAGAGACACCAAATGTACATTTTAGGGGGTTGAGCTTCATATGATACTCTCTCAGGGTTTTGAAGGTTTCCTCCAGGTGTGTTGTATGATGTGTGGCCTCCTTTGATTTTACCACCATGTCGTCTATGTAGACTTCCATGGTTTTCCCTATTTGATCCTTGAACATCTTGTTGACCAGTCGTTGGTAGGTAGAGCCTGCGTTTTTCAGGCCGAATGGCATGACATTGTAGCAATATAGCCCTCGTTCCGTCCTGAAGGCAGTTTTTTCCTGGTCTCCTGGGTGCATCTTGATTTGGTTGTACCCACTCCAGGCGTCCAGGAAGGTTAGCATCTCGTGTCCTGCCGTGGCATCCACCATGGCATCTATGTGTGGTAGCGGGAACGGGTCTTTTGGACACGCCTTGTTCAAGTCCGTGAAGTCCACGCATACCCTCCATTTGTTATTTTTCTTTGGTACCACCACTACATTGGATAGCCATTCTGGATACTTTATTTCCCTGATCTTGCCTGCAGACAGCAGGTTGTCTACCTCCTGGTTGATCACTTGGTTACGTTCGGGGGCGAACTTCCTCCGTTTCTGCTGGACGGGTCGGTAGCTACTGTCTACGTTCAGGCGGTGTGTGATAACCGCTGGGTCTATGCCTGTCATATCATCATGGGACCACGCAAAGCAATCTATGTTAGTCTGCAATAGACGAAGTAGGTTTTGGCGGATATTACCTGTGCAGTCCGATCCAATCAGTATTTTCCTCTCCGGGTGCAGCGCATCCAAGTTTACCTCGTCCAGTTCGGCCTGGGGTGGCTCTAGGTACTCTTCCTGGATGTGCTGGCTCTGTAATTGCTATGCAGGCGGACATGCTGTGGCTTTAAGGGCATCCTTGTAACAGGTGCGTGCCTCCTCTTGGTCTCCTCGTATCTCTTGTACTCCCCAAGGTGTGGGGAACTTTACGCACTGATGGTATGTTGAGGGTATTGCGCGCATCCCATGGATCCACGGCCTGCCAAGGATTACATTGTAAGTTGCAGGACCATCTATAACTAGATAACTTACCTGTTTGTTGATTCCTCCTGCGAAGGTAGGAATTGTGATTTCTCCAAGTGATCGTTTGGTTTCTCCGCTGAAACCCACCAGGGGGACTGTCCCTTGGGACAAGTCTTTCTTGTCGAAGCCCATGTTTCTCAGTGTTTCTAGCATGATGAGGTTCACTGAGCTTCCAGTGTCAATGAGGATCTTCTTTACCAGGCAATTTCCTATAGAGAGACTGATCACTAGGGCATCGTGGTGTTCTCCCGCTTCGTGCACATCTGCTTCCTCGAAGGTTACTGATGGGAGGTCCAGGCGTTGTATTCTGCAGGATATCTCGGGTCTATCCCTCTTTGTCTCCGTGGCGTGCCGCTTAGCAGCGGAGTAGGTCAATCCACAGAGTTATGAGCCTCCTGTAATAACATTCACAACTCTAGAGCACAAAGGAGGGGGAGAGGGCAGAACCTGTTCAGTAGCGTTGACTTTGTTGGACCTTGTCCCCCTAGGTAGTAGGTGGTCCAGGTAGCCTGCTTTATGGAGGTGTCGCACTTCCTTCCTTAGTCCGACACAATCTTCGGTGTTGTGCCCGATGTCGTTGTGGAAATCACACTTCCTGCTTCCATCCCTCCTGTCTGGCTCCCTTCCAGTTGTCTTTTTGGGCCACCTTACTCGTCCGCCTAGTTCTCGGAGTGCCTTTAGTAATCCTGCAAGACCTGTGGAGAACCCATATTCACTTACCTTGGGAGGAAGATTCGGATCATTCCTCCAATCGCTGTCTCCTGTTACTTTGTAGATGTTGTTCCGGCTGTAGGGTTTTGATCTTTCGTGCCTCTTGTCAGTGTTTGCCTTCCTGCTGTACCTGTCGTTGTCGTAGAGGTCCCTCCTGGATTCGTCCTCCTCCAGCCGGATTGCTGCCATTGCCTTTGCCTGGACGTCCTCGAAGGTTGTGCAGGGATATTTAGTGATGTCTTTGTATAGGTCGGAGTCCTGGTGGAGCCCTTGCCGGAATGCTTCGATCGCCGTTGCTACGTCACACCGGGGAATGGAGACTTTCTCTCTATTGAACCGGTTCAGGAAGTCCCGTGTTGATTCTTCTTGCCTTTGTACCAACCGGTACAGGTCGCTGGTTTGTTTTTCTGGTTTCCTGCTGCTTGCGAACTGCTGATTGAAGGCATTCACCAGGTCGGCGAACGAACTAATCCGTCCATTGGGCAGGCTCACAAACCACTGCAGTGCTGCTCCCGAAAGTGTGGATCCGAACCCCTTGCACATGCAGGCTTCCTTCAAGGGCCCTGTTGCTGTGACCACCATCATTTTTTGCTTGTACTGGTTGATGTGGTCTAGAGGGTCAGCTGTTCCATCATATAGAGTCATGGTAGGAGGCTTGAATCCCTTAGGTACGCTGACAAGGGCTATGCCGTCGATGAAAGGAGAATCAGCATAGCTTTCCTGGGCAGCCTTCTCAAGGGGTGCTGGCATTCCGGGCACTCTGCTGAGTAGGGTCCTTATTTCGTGGAGTTGTTGTTCCACCAGACTGGATGTTCCTGCAGATTGGTTAGACGGAAACGAGGAAAAATCAAATGGATGGCTTACCCCTGAGATTAATCCTGGTGTGCAGCCAGCCTGGTAGTTGTTCAGGGGTGTAGCGTTGACGATTGATCCAAGTTGATCCGTAGGCGTTCGTTGGGGTCCTGTTCCTGCATCAAAAATTGAGTTAAATACCGAGGACCCGACAACTAATGGGTTACCTGTTACTGGCGTGGTGATGCCGACAGTGGGTAGCGGAATAGGTGTCTGCAGCCTGGACGTTGGTGGCTCCACCCCTCCCAAGTCAAGTCGGGTAACTAGTTCCTGTGGTACCACCCGCCAGGGTGCTTCTTTAGAGGGTCCTTGCAACAGGGAGGCGGACAGTCGCTGTGTCTGTGGTGGTTGAACCATTGCATCAACTCTCTCCCTCGAGATTCTGTTATCCTGCCGCAGGCCTTTCACGGCTTGCCTAAGATCGTTCATTCCCTGGAGGAGCGCTTGAACAGCATCTGGGGGTAGAGTTCCCACTGGGGGCGGCGCTTCTGTTACGGGGCTTCTGGTGGCTGCCCTGCCCTGGCTGCTTCCCTGAAGGGGTGCCACCGGTGCTGGGAGGATTTGTTCTCGGGTATCCGCTCCTCGGGGGGCTGGTGGTGGCCTTGACCCTTCGGGCACGCTCTTTGTGGGTGCACTGGCAAGAGTTGTCCTGCTCGTGGGATTCTGGGGGGCCGTGGCTCCTAGCGGGATTGCTGGCGACTGGACTGCTGATGTTGGCATACTGGGCATGCTGGTGGAACTTTGACTGGATACTGTCATCCTGAATGGCTGTTTCTCTCTGACTTGTAGCTAGATTTGATCACTATGCCCCACGGTGGGCGCCAAATTGTTTTGGTAAAAAATATACCGGGTAGGATCTTGTTAAGGTCGGGTCAAAATGATCAATTAGAGTAGCTATTTAGTTGTGACGATTGATTGACGTAAGCAATAGAGAAAAAGATAAACCAACGTAAAGAAGAAAATGAACACACGAGAATTGGTGACGCGGAAACCCAAATTAGGAAAAACCGCGGGGGGAGTCGGAATCCCGCCAAATATTATGCTATGAATTCTTTGTAGGGGAGTAAGCGAGAACGTAAAGGAAAAGTTACAATAAACTGATAATTTTGTGCCGTGATAATGCAGGAGAATGAGTATGGATGTGGACAGATGCCCTTTTCCTTGCACCTGTATTTTCCCTTTTATAAACTCTTCCCAACCCTAATTCTTCCTCCCGTTGGCCTCCAATTCCGCCTCCTAAAATCCCTCAACTTCCCTAATTTCATGGGCTTTGTTAGTTGACCCATTCTCATTCCTCTTTGCTGATTCCTGACTGGAAGTCACAATGTGTTTCTTTATACCTCTTGCTGAGTCATCGATCCGTTCCCCCTGCTTTGCTCCAACTGTGGACTGCCACATGGCCCACTAAATTTTGACTGAAAATGACCCAAACAGGGAGTATATGGTTATTTGAACCCATGTCATTTAATAGATTGCTAGTAAGCTCGTGTTGTTTATTTGCAAATAAATTATTCTCTCTTTTATGGTTGATAAATATCATATACATTTACTATTTGGAAAATTTTGCACACTGCTTGGTTCATCAGATCTGAGCTTTTTAATGAAGGTAACTCTCTAGTTTGCAGTGTTCCAGTGTATGATCAAATGGATATCTCGTCTTCTAAAGAATTAAAGGTAATGTATTCACTTTAACTTTTCTGTTCTTTTCGATTATGTAGGTTTTCTCTTGCTATATTTCAGCGAGTAAATATTGCATGAGACGGTCTCACCTTTAAGGTTGAAGTCACTGAAACAGAACTCTTATGTCTGATACTCCGTCATCCCAATCATTTGTTTACTTTAGATCAAACTACCTCTCGGTTATCACAAAGAATAAAACAAATGATCGAGATGAAGAGAGTATTAGGTCAACACACTGATCTCACGAAGAAGACCGTCCGGCTCATGTTTTGTATTAAAGCCGAATGCTTAGTGCTTACTGATAGCAGGCAGGGAGAACCTGGCTAAATAGCAAAGGGTAGCAGTCGCTTACCCCAAACTTCTCAAAAATAGTTAAGATTATCGCTTTTTGCTACCCGGAAATTCTTAAATATGAGACCTTAAGATAAGTATAAAACAACCCAAGGAAAATTCGCTACCCCAAAATTTTGTTTAGTATGTAGCTGAACAAAATACATATCTTTCATTCCAGGACTGGATTAGTGAACTGCCAGATGATATACTGGTTGAATGTTTATCTTTACTGGAGATGAAAAATGCAGCACAAACTAGCATCTTCTCCAAAAGGTGGAGGTATTTGTCGACTCATTTGACTACTTTGGACTTTGATGCGGATTTGATGCTGGATTAGTGAACAGGCTGCTACTTTCTGGAAAAATCACGAGTGCAAGATAAGTAGATATTTTGCTTGGGTCAATCAAGTAGTTGGCATGCATCAAAGTCCTTCAATTGATAAGTTCAGAGTATATTCATCTTTTGTTTCGGGTTATGGTACTCAGCTTGACAAATGGGTTAAGTTTGCCTTGTCCAAACAAGTAAAGGAGCTAGTGTTGGACTTGGAAGGTATCCGGATGAAACGTACCGACTGCCCAAAAGAAGGATTCCCTTTAGGAATCGATATGTTAAGTCACCCTCCTTGCCTCAGTGGCATTAGTGCTCTTAGATCGCTTCATCTTTGTTACGTTAATGTTAGCCAAGAATTTATAGAATTTCTTTTGTCGCATTGCCTCCACTTGGAACGGCTGTTTTTGTGTTCGGCCCCATTGTTGTCTAGCTTAAAAGTCAAGACCTCAAAGTTGAAATACTTTACCCTCATAACGAGCCATTGCGATTTCAATCTACTTGAGATTGATGCAGAGAATCTATTGTACTTTGAATATCAAGATATGCTACGTGAAGGTGGTCCTTGTATGGTCTTCAAGAATCTACCGATGCTTGTTGAGACAAGTTTTCATGGTGGGTTTTGCTTTTATCCGTTTCCAATCTTTGACAAACTTTCTCTTTTCTGCAAGCAGCTTTGCAAACTTTCCCTTGAGTTACAGGTTAGTGTCAGTAATTTCTTTCTCATTTAGAATCTAAATACAAGTGTTCTTACATGTTGATTTTCTGCGAGATGACCGACCATGTTGATTTCGGTTATTCCTGATAGGTTTGTTCCAATTTTTACCCAATTGAAACATTTCACTTGTACGGTCGATTGCTATGATCGTACGTGCATCCTTTCAATGAAACGTTTCATAGAGGCATGTCCAATGTTGGAGGAATTCAAGTTGCAGGTAAACAAATTTTCATGATGATTTCGTAATTATGACTGCTAAAATTTCTTAAATGTTCATGTCTAACTCATGTTGTCTGTTTGGAAACGTTTATTTGATGGTAATGACGATGTCGACGTTGTTTACTCTTTAATTAAAAGATGCATATCCAATGCCGTAAATTATCTCGGGCATCAATTATAGTGACTTTTGAGTTACGTTTAATGGTATTATCCTACCAAATTTCCAAATAGGTAGTCTTTTTGGGGGGGATACCAAGAGAATTTGAAGAAGCGAGTGAATTGCAAGGAATTGACCTTGAAGATGAGCACGAGAATGGGGAGACAACCAACTCGGAGATTAGTCAGTTTGGAGAAGCTATGGTGGAAAACAGGAATGAGGAGAAGCAAACTCATCCGAACCTCAAAATTCTAGAAATTGTTGGATTCTTGGGAGCTAGTTGTGATGTTCAGTTAGCACTAGCCATTGTAAGGTATGCAAGCTCTCTTGAGACAATCATATGCGATCCAGAGGCCGTGAGATATTCAGGCACCTGTCCCATTTTTAGCGACTCCAGGCGGGAGTGCAATGTTGCTAAGAGCAAGAGGCGAGCTCGTAAACTTTCCAAACTCGTTGCACCAAAGGTTAAAGTGGTGATAACATTAATACCTCAACTTCTTATCTCAGATATTGACCCCTTTTAGTATCGGACATATATGGGGTTAATTTGCTACTTACGCCGATTAGTATCTCTGTACGACAGTAACTACTCTCTAGTCTTATACTCTTATGTGTTGAGAGTTGAGGGAAGAAAATTATTTTTTGGGTTTTGTTATTTTGTTATTCCTCATACTTGTATGTGTCTTGCCCTTAGACCCAAACCTTGGGATAAAGAAAATTATCGGGTCACTTTCGGGTCGGGACATTTTTAGGTCGGGTCATTTTTGGGTCGGGTCATTTTGGGTCGGGTCGTTTGGGTCAGATTTTGCTTAAAATAAGTTAATTTGGGCCTTTTTAGGTCACTTTGAGTCACTTCAATTCGGGTCATTTTGGTCCGGGTCACTCTTGGGTTGGGTCAGATCGGGTGTTTCGGTCAAGTTCGGGTCACTTTTGGGTCTCGGGTCAGCCTTATCGGCTCGAGTCATTCGGGTTGGGTCAGTTTTGCCAGGTCTAGCCGGGGGAGGGGAACACTTATTGGGCCCAAAAACCACGACCACATAAAACACTACACCACAACACTGATGGGTTATACCCATCGACATCGACAAGAACAACCAGACTAGAGATTTACCTGGGGTGGGGGAATACTCCATGGGTTGCATTCAAGGCAGATGAGACGGGACGGAGAACCACAGACACGGGTAGACACTAAATCAGTGAGGCTCAAAACTAGCCCTCGCAAAACTGACCCGATCCGAAATGACCCGACCCAAACTCGACCTAACACCCGAACTCAAGACCCGAATTTGACCCAAAACGCAAATTGACCCGGCCAACTATAACCCGACCCCGATGTTTATTGTTGCAAACAGATTATTATTCATGAATAACTTGTAAATAGCAGACCCGAAAATGACCCGAACCCAAAATGACTCGACTCGGCCCGTAACAGCAATTCAGAAGTTGTCCCGACCTGAAACTGACCCGGCCCGAACCCGTTCCGGTTGACCTGTTTTCCAGGTCTACTCAAAACCAACGAGGCTTTACAGGCAGTCTGAAACAGACCGACGAACCGCCAAAGGGACACCAACCAAAGGAGTGAGAAAAAAAAAAGATAAGGGATATTTCGATACACATAATGTGTTTTAAAGGCACATATCAAAAACAGCATGGGAAAAAAACCCAAATACTCTCATGAAAAATCGAATGAAATCATCCATTAAAAATATAATCACAAAAATATTTTCACTTTTACATTCTTAATATAATGTATGCCTTTAGTCACTCGTTAGATAATCCTTTTCCCATATTAAGAAATGCGGGTATATTAGTCTTATGTAATAATTGTGTTACATTATTTTGAACGTTAAATTTTGTCAAGTCGATCAACAAGCATACATAAATAGAAAAAAATTATAAAAATAAATAAATTATATTTCCGATTTCCATGAATAAGATGGTCTTACACAGTTAATAATTTTAAGCATAATATCGAGTAATTTTTAATTAAAAATCAAATGTATTCAACACCAATGTAGAACTTGGGTTAGTCCTCCAATATGAACGAATGGAGAATCAAATTTAGTGAGAGTTGATATGGAGGAAAATAATTTGTTGGGCATTGATGTTTCTGACTGTAAAAGATAGTACTCCTTAAAATAAAGGATTATTTAACGAGAATACTCCAAACTATTGAACTACTTCTCAAAATACTCCAACTTTTATTTTAACTACCAATATACCCAACTTTAACCTCCTTTTTATTTTAATAGAATTGCTCACCGGTAACCTATAGCAACAGGTAAGAAAGCACATATCCCACCTTTCTTTAATCTATCTTCATCTTCCTCCTCTTCCCTGCAACTTGAACCTGCAATTTTTTTTAAACCGCTTCCCCTCATCTAAGTCATCTTCCTCTCTCACTTGTTGTTACCTACCCTCAATTTTCACACCACCTGATTATATTTGTCTATTAAAAGAACTAGCTTTTTCACCCAAACTTGTAAATCTTAGTTTTTTCCACACAAACCCACGGGTCCCATACCCTAAATAAACCACACTTTTTATTTCAATCCATTTATGAACAATACCTATTTCATTCAATCACTTTTTCATTCACAAATTACTTAAATGGAGGATTTTTTATGGGTTTTTGACCAATTAGTGGCAGTTTTATCCTGGAAAGTTGGTGATGTTGGCATTGAAATTTTTGTTCAATAGAGGTGAAAGATTCCTTTTTTTGTAAAGTTTAATTAAAATGGTAATCCTTATGAAGGAATTATTTCAAGTGTAGAACAATTAAAGTTATTTGGGTATTTTTACTCTGTTCAGTTTTGGGATTAATTACTTTGTCCAGATGAGACGAGAATTGCAGAATGTCAATGGTGTTTTTGAGAATGAAGAGAAGGGTTAAACAGGGAAAGCAACTTGTTCACCCGGTAGCCTTTTCACCTGTTATAATGAAAGTGAATGAAGGTTAAAGTTGGGTATATTGGTAGTTAAATTAGAGTTTAGAGTATTTTGATAAGCAACCTAATAATTTGGAGTATACCCATTAAATAATTCTAAAATAAATTGTGTTTGGACTAGGATTAGGAAGGTGATTGAGTCTCACTTCAATTGTCTACCATTAATTCCGGTACTGCTAAAAGATAACAGTAGGTCTCCCTTGTGACGGGTCGGATCTTGCGACGGGTTTTTCCTCTAACAAAATGGGTAGAGGGAACATGTGGACCACCCCCTATGTGCTTCCCCTTTTCCCTTAAATGGGTCATTTGTGAGGGAAAGTGGTACCCGTCGCAAGCTTGTGACGGATACTGCCCGTCACAAACAAGAATTTGTGAAAAGATAAAGTCAACTGTAAAATTCCCCCCACACAATTTCTTTTATAAGGATTATGTAACACCCCACGTTTGTTGAAGAGGTCCATTGATAGGCTTAAATGACTAGTGCTTAAAGGGTTTGAAAGTACTACTCATATCAACAAAGTGCACTTTCTTTTCTGGTCATCCATGCAAAAGAACTCAAAAGTTAAGCGTGCTTGACTGAGAGTAGTCTTAGGATGGGTGACCTCCTGGGAAGGTTCCCGGGATGCGCATGAGTGAGGACAAAATGTGCTGGAAAGGACCCGTGTTGATCTGTGGGCCATGTACACAGCCTGGAGAGCTATCATGAGTGACCGCTCCCGACCCAAGGTTTGGGTCGGGGTGTTACAAATGGTATCAGAGCAACCCTGCGACCGTGTGGTGATGGAGGCAGTTGTTATACGCTCCTGGAGGCAGTTGTTATACGCTCCATTGTGATCACCCACCTAGCGGGGGAGGATTATGGGTTAGCGGTTATGCTCCCAGGCGCAACGAGGACGTTGCGTTCTTCAAGTGGGGGTGATTGTAACACCCCACGTTCGTTGAAGAGGTCCATTGATAGGCTTAAATGACTAGTGCTTAAAGGGTTTGAAAGTCCTACTCATATCAACAAAGTGCACTTTCTTTTCTGGTCATCCATGCAAAAGAACTCAAAAGTTAAGCGTGCTTGACTGAGAGTAGTCTTAGGATGGGTGACCTCCTGGGAAGGTTCCCGGGATGCGCATGAGTGAGGACAAAATGCGCTGGAAAGGACCCGTGTTGATCTGTGGGCCATGTACACAGCTTGGAGAGCTATCATGAGTGACCGCTCCCGACCCAAGGTTTGGGTCGGGGTGTTACAAATGGTATCAGAGTGACCGCTCTGATACCAACTGTGACACCCTCAAATTTGCGGAAAGAAAAAAAATAATTTGAATACATAATGAAGGTGTCTGAAATAAAAAGGTTCATTACAAAAGGAAATAATATTCTACAAACGAAATATACAAGACGGGAGACATATCTCCCGTAAAAATACGGAAATAAACTAGTGTATAATAATATACAAACTATGAACCGAATATAGGTCCAAGGTAATACTTCACTCGCTAGCTCGTCCATGTACCCAAAATATGCATTCACCACCTGTTCGACCGCATTATTAAATATAAACACGGAAAGGCCACAGTCAGTGGGGAGTAACTCCGAGTTCTCCCAGCCACGAAATGTCGAGTTTAATAAAACATGAATAACATCAAAGCAATGTATATGGAAAATACAAAACCTTAACATATATGATATGCTTTTCATGTTATGAAACAATTAACTAACATATAACATATCATGTGAAAGCTATCATGTGAAACTGTTATTAATCTATAACACGAGGTAGGGAAGCTGGTATGCTAGCTCAGAGGTTACCGTTAACATGGCCATGATACACTCAAACCCTAATCAACACGTAATCATGGGAATCAGTTAACAACCGGTAATCCAAACTCTATCAACCTTAGCCGGCTTGCATCTCACCTTCTAAGATTCATAGAATCATACAAACATGAAAGACCAATCCGTCTAGAAACAGGCATAAGTTCTTAGTACAGTCGATAGAAGACTTCTGTAACTCGAGTCTATACCACAAGGTAGGACAACATCCTAGCCCTAGACTGATCAGACCTAGCGACAACAGCTAACCCATTCCCTGTCTCATTACATAACCGTACATGAGAAACTCTACTAGGCGACCCCCTAAGCAGAGATGGCTAGTACTTAAGCTGGCTCCGTTCCTAAAATGAAATCGGCAGCCATGCCCCCGGCTTGGTATCAAAAGGCCCAAGCCAGTGACACAAAAGCTATCAAGCTGTAAACTCCATATGCTCGTTAAAGATAGTAAGGCCTATCAATGTCATGGTCCAAGCTACTCATTTAGAATTAGAATGGTCAAGACGCCATATACTCATAATTCTCTATGGGTACTTAGTCAACACGACACCAAACATATAATCAAACAGTCACGGAAACAATTTCCTAACATGTGACTAATTGCATATAAATCATAATCAAATAACATATCGCCTCATATCTACTAAGGCTAATTCATTAATTAAATACAACCTTACTTGAAGACAAATCCCCGACCCGAGTCCCGCGACGGGTCATCAGTCAAATCGGGGCTGACTAGATCTTAGTTTGACCACACCCGTTGGATCAAACCGGCTAGAAACAGAGTCTTTATCACATAGACATAAAATCAACATATTCATTACATGTTATTTCATTACTACTTCTAACATGTGAATTATCATATTATACCCAAAAACCCGTTTGACTAAAAGAAGATTAAATTAAACTACGGTCTCGTCTTATAATTTCTAACATGTGAGAAATAATAATTTAATGGAAAACCTTTTTAATTAAATATTTTACTTATTAATATTTCTCGCTTGCTAATTATTACAAAACGCGATAAAAATGACGATAACTCAAAAACCGTAACAAGTCCCAAAGTGGGACCCACGGGCTGAGTTGGACCGGACCCACATGGGCCTGATTTGGGCCTCACGGCCTGTTTTGGCAAAATGGGCTGTTTTGGCCTTTTTAACGGTTTTACTAAAAACCGGTTCTAATTATTTCCCGCATGCTTTAACATAATTAAAACCCGTCAAAACAACAATTAAACAATCAAACATTGACACAACCCAAAGACAAAAACCCGGACCCACCATGGACCAACCCAGACCGGTCTGAACCGGCCTGGACCGGCCTGGTTTGGACCGGTTTTCCAGCCACCAATTCGGCCACCACCAAACAACAACCCCCACTTTCCAAATTAATTCTAACATGTTTTTACTTAATCAACACCCATTTTAACAACCAATTTAACCATCCATCATACAACAATCATCATCATGAAGAAATCATAAAAATATAACAAGAACAACCAACATGTTATAAAATCATAAAACACCATACTAACTACTACTTAACATGTTACTAACTAAAAATCATAAAATCATAATAATATGAACAAAAACTAAAGATGAACCAAAACTAAAGAAAAACCAAAGATATGTAACATTTATCCGTCGAGTAACTCGGAATCGTTACCTTAGCTAGCTAAAATCAAGTAGCACCAAAATAATAAGAACTAAGAAAATAAGAAACCCGTCTTCTAATCTTCTCCTAAAATATACGAGTCACAAAACTCGTCTTCAAAATCTTCCCCTATAAGAAATGACAAGAAAAACATTATTAGAATTTAAAATATGAATTCCCATAATTAAAGTGTTGAAA
>JAIUZE010048151.1:0-22693 GCA_022085475.1 Heliosperma pusillum
TATCTTGTTTTTCTAGTTAAGTTAGTGAGTAATGTTTTTTTACCAGAAAAATAGGATATGTCAGAGCAATTAGTTGCTGGTTGCAGATAGTGCAGTATGGTCATTCACTAAAAGTCGAATGGTTGATGGTTGCATCTGTGTTTTTAGAGCATGAGTCATGGAGGAGAAGTCGATGATTGGTTGCATTTAACAATTTTGGGGGTTGCTGGATGTCTTCAGTTGTTATGTGGGAATTCTGGATGGATAGAACCTGGAAATTAAATTGTTTCTTTGCTAACCTAGTAGGGTCATATTTGTAGAGTAGACCAAAAATTGATTTGACCTAAAGTTTCAGGGTATGTTCGACCAAAGATTTTTCCCACCCGGGTAATAAGAATAAACTGCTTTCCTAAGCTTATTACCTACGAGATCCGGTCTTGCGTTCCCGGTCTTCGTCGCCGCAGTTGCCCTTTTTACTGAGGAAAAGGGGGCAGGGCATCCTGCTACTACGCCGACTAACGGCCTCGATACCGGCCTTTCCAGGATCCAGATCTGCCGGGTCCTGCCTTAAATCCTTAATGAAGAATATTCGCTGGAGGAAGCTCTGAGAGGGAATCTCCTGTTACAGGCCCCAGGATCTCTCCAGTCTTTCTCAAAAAGTTTAGAGCGCAAGTCAAACTCATGATAGGCGAGCAATCATGCGCACATGGTTTAGCGGTTTGCTGTGCTGTGTGATCTTATTCTTCTCCAAGACCCGACGCTTGAAATGAAAGAATCAAAGACCAATGTAATGGCTGTTTATCTCAAATGGAACTCTTGTAACTGACAGAGATTAGAATGAACTGGAGAAATATGGTGACTGTTTGATGTGCTATTATTATTTTCGATTATCGTGGATTAGACGGTTAAATATGTTCTCATTCTACCCTATCTGACTTGACGCAGTGTCAAAGGAAGTTGTGGTGCTTATCCAGAACAATGGAGAAAACAATTTGAAAGTTGATCTCTCATTTTCTTCATCTGGGAATGAGCACCAGACGAGAGAAATAAAAAAGTTACACACTGAGAAGGTAACAATTACTATAATCCGCTGATATATGTACTAGATAAAGCTTTGTAACTCTGACTCTTCTTTTTTCTCTCACTTATCCATGTTGCCATGCAGTCCACCATGACATGACGTTTCAATTTAAGCCAAAAACTTGAAAATATTTCATGAAATAGCCGTGTCATTGTGTCAAGCACAAGAAAATATAATTCATGGTTTGTACTAGTGTACTAAATGAATTTGAGCATGGAATCATTCTCCTTGTGTTAATAGTATTCACCAAGTGTTCATAATTGGATATTTTTATTATTATTTGTAACTGGTATGTATGTTGCCTATACGAAGAATTGATTGGGTTCACCTAATTAATCGATTTATTTGTCAAGTTAGAGGTCATTGCGGTTTGAGTAGATAAATTATTCAAGGGTGTCATTGGTAAAATGGGAAACAAAAACGATGAAGCAAAGAACCCTCTGCCTTTTAATTTGGCTTTGCGTAGCCAGTAATAGCAGGTCAGCTATTGAATCACGATAAAGCTTCAGACGTCTATTTCTCCCATTGCTGCTTAAGTTTGCCTGTTTGGGTGTTAACTTGCCATTGAACCGTCTTTCGGTTATGAAAATTCAATTTGGAGTTCAAAAGGTGGAGTGGAATTATGTGACACGTCTCCAACTGCAACAGTTGGGCACGCATCAGTGTTTGACACGTCAAGCCGAGCTTCACTGACATAGCTTAATAATTTGGAGCTTAAAACTAAACAATTAAACGGACCAAACTTTTCTTATGTCTATGAACACCTATCAATTTCATTCAACTTTGCTTAAACTTCTCGTAGTGGGTCTGTTGTTTATTTCTTTATTTTCTAATAGAGGAAACTCAATATTTCTAGGTCATGACGGAATAAGCCAAATGTCTATGGAGAACTGTTTGGCTTCTTATTTCTTTGTAGTAGTTTCTCCATGTAGTTCATGACACAATTTCGCTATGGTTCATCCGGTAACAGCTTCTGAATTTTGAACACATAGGTTAGGTAGGGTAGATCCGGCTTCAGCCCTTTACCCGACAATTTACAGGAGCCTTCAAGGCATTGGAGTTATGTGGTCACGTCAGCTATTAATGGCTAACATGTTCAAAATCGGGAACCACTGAATAGTACCTCAGATTTTTTTTACATTGTGGTGGTGTAGGCCTTATCAATGGCTAACATGTACTAATTTGGCGAACCATTAAGGCATTGAGTAAGACTTCAAAACTTATTTCAAACATGTTTACTTTGTAAGAATTGTCAAAAGACTTCAAGTTCCTTCTACTATAAAGTAGATTATGGTGCAGCTTTTGTAGTCCTGCCCAGATGGTTAGTTTGCTATTAATGCAAGTTAGGAGGCATATGAATATATGATGGCACATTTAAGGCTGAGAACTTGGAATTTACTTTTTTCGTCTCATATGCTTGTTAGATGCCCAGTTGCAATTGTTTGAATATTAGCATATTTATTCTATGTTAGTCTCCCTGAATCTTCGAAAAATATCCCCATGTATTTAAGCACTCGGGTAAAAGGTTGTATACATGTGACCATGCTCAATACGCCTTTAAGGCACTGCTATTATCGTCGTTGTAATGCAAATTTCAGCTAGCTAGTTGGTAAAGATGTTACGAGGTGGTAGTTATGAGTCTTATGACCTAGGTTTGAGCATTAAAACTACCATTGTGATTCCCTTTAAAAAAGCCAAATTACGATCCACAAGTACTAATTTAATTAGTTTGCTCCCTGTGTCCGTATGTTTAGGTCAATATTCAACTCGCTAAAGCTGTAGGCAATGAGATCAAGCTGAACGCTGGAAACGGGTATTGTGTACTACATTTAGATGTAGGAGCTCCTACATTCCAAGGCAACTATTTCCAATTAGTTCAGTCATATTCCAGATTCATGACCCCCATGTATGGTGCCTACTTGATGTTATCTGTTAGTTTGGTAGCTGCAGGGGTTTGTGCGTGCTGTTGGTTCAGTAAGAGGACAAGAACCAACGACGTCCGTTACCAAGAACTCGAAATGAGTATGCCTGAGTCAGCTGCTGACGGGGACACAGCTGATGGTTGGGATGAGGTTTGGGACGATGACTGGGATGAGGAAAAGGCTGTTAAGTCGCCTGGTCAGA
This sequence comes from Heliosperma pusillum, assembly GCA_022085475.1. Taxonomy (NCBI): domain Eukaryota; kingdom Viridiplantae; phylum Streptophyta; class Magnoliopsida; order Caryophyllales; family Caryophyllaceae; genus Heliosperma; species Heliosperma pusillum. Next base: position 3,185 of record JAIUZE010048151.1, read on the forward strand.
GCGTTTCTGCAAATGGCTTGACTTCCAGGACTCCCAAAAGAGATGGTTGGGAAGAGTGGGACGATTAGACGTGGATATGTCGGTTGTGAAAGACGAGTTACATAGCGAAACAAACGGACTGTATATGGGTTAAAACCATTTTTTGTGTGTTTATGTATGTAATGTTTGTTTGTAGCAAAACTGAATTGACATTCTTTTCAAAATTTTGACGTGCTTGGATAACAATGTACATGCAAAAGGTTGATGATTAACAGAAGTTTTGATCCATTATATCTACCTTTTCTTTTGTTAAAGTTTTGCAAGTAAAGCATTTTTCAGCTGGGTATTAATCATAGGCTGTTTTTGTGTCAGATAATATGAATTACTCTGTATTGTTAATATTTGGATGTCAGGTACTGGTAATTTAGTATGACTTGTATTATACTTCGTATATGATTGTAACCGTCTCAGTATTTTAAAATTAGTCGGGTTTTTGAAATGGGATGAAGATTGTTTTTACTAGTCTTTTTACCACCAAAACACTATATGTTGGTCTTGCTTTGGCTAGTACGTAACTTAGTCCAACGACTGCTCCTGATAAGTGAGAACACTTTCTTTTGCAAAAGCCAAAAGCAATCCATAATACTCAAGTTGCTAAAATAATGCAATGTTACATAATTCCACTCACTATCCCATAATTCTCATGTCTAGTCCCCTTAAATGTTCGTTTTTTACTTCTTACGGCACAAATACTCTTTTTAGTTTTACTAACTCTCGTCACAAAACCAAACAAATATACTTTCACGGTTAAAATAATTTTATCACAATGGACATTTTTTATCTTATTATTATCGATTTTCTATTCTGTTTTACTGTGACAACTTCTCCTATGAGAACTATTTTGTTTCGCCCAGCAACTTGGTATACTCTTCAATTTAATGAACACAAATTTTCATTTGAAATCGCAATGTTAAAACGTAGAAAATTTATAGATAAATTGCAGTAATGTAGTAGGGGTATGGTATGAATTAAGATAAAATGACTCTCAAGACTATCAAGACACAAGGATATGAATGTTAGCTAATTCCCACAGCTCAACACTGGAAATCAGACAACAAACTGGACTGACCAAGCTCACTCACCACAGCCTAGCACATGTGAACAACCTTGAATCAAACAACAAGACAAACAACCCACAGTCTGAGCACATAGAGGTTTGAACTTGCCCACAGACTTTGATCAATACCCACAGCCTAGCACAGGGTATCACCGGGCCTGACTCTCAATTACAGCAATGCACAAGTTGAAAAGATTTTTAAAATGAGAAGAATTCTCAGGTTTTTTCATTCAATCATAACTACCTTCTTACAAAAGAGCAAGGGTCCTTATATAGGCCTCAAGCTGTCTAATACAAACCCTAGAATCTCAACTAAGGGCCAAGATTAATCAGTAGGATGCAAACAAAGTACTGGCTACAATATACAGACTGGAGTACATAGAAAAATACTAAAACAGACAAAAGTGCAGGCATTTGACAGTGACATGCTTCAACTTGGCTTTGTTGTTAGGTGTTGGCTTGGAGCTTGTGGACGAGCTTCATTAATGCTCCTTTGACCTTCCTCTGCTTGGCTTCTAAGACTAGGTAAGACAACCAAAAGACTTTTGGAAATGGTCTCTCAATGTCTAACCCAAAATGACTTGCTTTATGCTTTTTGCTTTTCCTGCAAGACTGGTTTTGATTTGGATTTTTGGGATGGTTGGGGTGTGAACTGGACCTGGTTTCCTAGGACTTTTTTGGACTTAGATGGGTAAGGTTTTAGCTGGCCATGGTGGCAACTGGTGGTTCAAAGTGTGTTGGAAGTTGTGCCTCCCCCAAGTGGTTCCTGCTGAAGTGGTTTGTAGGAGTTTGTTTTGGTTTTGGTGGGTTTGTCTTTGGCTAGTACTGCCCGTGTCTTGGCTATCACTGTTATCCCCTCATGCCTTGTCTTGGCTATCAATGGCTTGCTCACTGGCTGTTCTTTGGCTACCCCTGTCTCTAGCCTTTGGCTAGCTCACTGACTGTCCCCTGGCTATCAATGGGTATCACTTGTCTTCCCCTGGCCTGCCCTCTATCCCCCATGTTGATTACTGCACTGCCCTGTCCCTCAGCTCCTGCTACAACCTCCCCTGGTTGAACTGGGCTTGTCCTCAAGCCTGTGGCCTTCTCATCTTCAGAATCCCCATAGTATGGACTGAGATCCCCCACATTGAAAGTGCCATAAACCCCATAGTCACCAGGTAGATCAACTTTGTAAGCATTTGGACCAATCCTTTCTATGATCTCAAAGGGACCATCAGCCCTAGGCATGAGCTTATTCTTCCTCCTGGCTGGGAACCTTTCCTTCCTCAGGTGAACCCATATTAAATCCCCTGGCATGAACTCCTTTCTGGCTTTAGGAGTTTTGGACTATTTCTTGTACCTTTCATTTGATCTCTCTATCTGCCTCTTGACTGTCTCATGTAGCTTCACCATCAGTTCAACCCTCCTCTTGGCATCAAAGTTTATCTCCTCCCTTGGTATGTTAGCTAGTTCTAAGGGCATGAGTGGGTTCACCCCATAGAAAACTTCAAAGGGACTGTGACCTGTTGCAGTTGATGGTGCTCTATTGAAGGCAAACTCAGCATGAGCTAGCTTCAGGTCCCAGTCCTTCAAGAACTTGCTAACTAGAAACCTTAGGATCCTCCCCAGTGTCTTCTTGGTGACTTCAGTCTGGCCATCAGTCTGAGGATGGTGTGAGGTACTGAACAACAGCTTGGTCTTCAAGAGCCTCCACAGGGTCTTCCAAAAGTAACTCATGAATTTGGTGTCTCTGTCTGAGACAATAGTATTTGGAACCCCATGTAGTCTCACAACTTCCTTTAGGTAGAGCTCAGTAACACTGGCAGCATCTTCAGTCTTCTTGCATGCTACAAAGTTAGCCATTTTGCTAAACTTGTCAACAACAACCATCACAGAATCTTTACCTCTTTGTGTCTTTGGCAGTGCAACAATGAAGTCCATGCTCACATCCTCCCATGGTTTGCTTGGCACAGGTAGTGGTATGTATGACCCAGCTTGGAAAGAGCTTTTGACCTGCTGGCATACTGAGCATCTTCTGAGGACAATGTGAACATCACCCATCATCTTTGGCCAATAGAACTGATCCTGCAGTATGTCAAGTGTCTTCTGGACCCCAAAGTGCCCCCTAGACCTCCTGAATGTACCTCCATAATGAGCAGATCCCTGTAAGAACCCCTAGGAATACATAGTTTGTTCCCCTGGAACAGGAACGCTTCCTACAGCATGTACTTGCTCCCCTGAGCCCTTCCTTTCTGAGCCTGTGTGATCCATTCCTCAGCAAAATCAGGATTCTCTTTATACAATTCCTTCAAGAACTCAAAGCCTAAGACTCTCTGCTCCATGACTGACAATAAGGAGTGCCTCCTTGACAAGGCATCTGCCACAACATTCTGCTTCCCATCTTTGTACTTGCTAGAAAATGTAAAGGATTGCAATAACTCAACCCACTTGGCATGCCCGTGATTTAGCTTGTGCTGACCACTAATGTACTTCAGTGCTTCATGATCTGAGTGTAGGACAAAAGGTTTTGGCTTCAAGTAGTGTCCCTAATGCATGTGTGCCCTGATGATAGCATAGAACTCCTTGTCATAAGTAGAGTATTTAAGCTTTGCCCTATTCAGTTTCTCACTAAAATAAGCAACTGGCTTCTGACCCTGGATCAAGACTACCCCAATGCCAACCCCACTGGCATCACACTCCACCTCAAACAGCTGATCAAAGTCAGGCAACTTCAGAATTGGGGTCTCACACATCAGTTTCTTAATCCTCTCAAAGGACTGTTGGGCACCCTCAGTCCACTGGAACTCTCCCTTCTTCAAGCACTCAATAATAGGTGCAACAATTGAGCTGAAGTTCTTGATAAACCTTCTGTAGAATGATGCCAACCCATGGAACCCCCTGACCTCATTGATGGTTTTAGGAGTAGGCCAAGTTTGAATAGCTACCACCTTTTCTTGGTCAACTGATATTTCTCTCCCTGATACAATGTACCCTAGAAATGCAACCTCCTCAACCAAGAAGGTACACTTCTCCAGCTTCTCAAAAAAATTTTATTCCTTCAATATCATGAACACAGTCTCAAGGTGCCTGAGATGCTCACCCTTGCTGCCACTGTATACTAGGATGTCATCTAAGTAAACCACAACAAACCTTCCCAAGCAAGGTCTCAACACCTCTGTCATGAGCCTCATGAAAGTGCTAGGTGCATTGGACAATCCAAAGGGCATCACAAGCCACTCATACAACCCATGCTTGGTTTTAAAAGCAATCTTCCATTCATCCCCTTCCCTGAGCCTCACTTGATGGTATCCCTGCCTTAGATCAATTTTTGAGAAGTAACTAGCACCACTCAGTTCATCAAGCATATCATGTAGCCATAGAATGGGGAACCTATACTTGACTGTTATGTTGTTGATGGCTCCATTGTCAGTGCACATCCTCCAGGTATCATCCTTCTTAGGTACCAACAGAGCAGGCACATCACAAGGCCTTGGGACTCCCTCACAAACCCTTTACTCATCAGCTAGCAGCTGGATCACTCCTGTAAGCAGGTCTGTTTGGCACTACAGAGCGTGGGACTAGATCAATGTGATGCTCAATACCCCTTAGAGGTGGTAGCCCATCTAATAACTCCCTTGGAAAGACCTCCTTGTATCTCAAGATTAAAGGTTCAACTTCTGCAGGTATCTTGGAGTTTTCCCCTTCTGTAACCTCCTTAGACAACAAGATGATTATGGGCTGCTCTTACTTCATTTCCTTAAGCATGGATGCCTCGGATAAGAACAATACTTCATTGATCTCCTCTGGCACATTAGGACTCCCATAACTTCTCTGGTTGGGTGGTAGGGTTTCAAGGTGATCTTCTTCCCCCCATGTCTGAAACTGTAGGTGTTATCCTTTCCCTGGTGAGTTGTGTTCCTATCAAATTCCCAAGGTCTCCCTAACAGCATGTGACAAGCATCCATAGGAATCACATCACACAGCACCTCATCCTTATATATCTTCCCAATGGAGAAGGGAACTAAGCACTGCCTATCCACCCTCACCTCAGCCCCCTTGTTAAGCCATCTCAGTTTGTAGGGGTGTGAGTGTTCTTGAGTGACTAAGCTCAGCTTACTCACTAGGGTGATGGAAGCCACATTAGTACATCTCCCTTCATCAATTATCAAATTGCAGACCCTCTCCTGGATTGTGCATCTACTCATGAATATCAAGGACCCTTGGTCATCCTCTAATGGTGCATGTTGAGAATGCATGACCCTCCATAGGACTAAGTTGTGGCCTGTATCAGGGTGGGCCATAACCAAGTCCTGCCCTGGTTCCTCCTTAGCTATTACCTCCTCCAAAACTAAACTCTCATCAACCTCATACTCAACCAGCCCCTCCCTCTCCCATTCTTCTACCTCCATGAGTGTCATAGTCTTCTTAGAAGGGCAATCCTTCCTAAAGTGGCCAGAGCCCTGACACTGGAAGTATCTGATCTTGTTTTCAGTTGGGGTGGGGTTACACTTGGAGTTCACAACTCCCTTTCCCTTGTCAGTGGTGGACTGGGTGGTTGTTTTAGGGGACTCCCCAATCTTAATACCACTATAAGGCTTGTAAACAGGTCCAACAGCAGGTTTAGGCACAGTTGGTTTGGTCTTTTCCATCTTCTCATCCCTTAGTGCTAGGTTGACAACATCATCATAGGACCATAGGGGTTTCATTCTGACCCTAGCAGCAATGCTTCTATCTAGACCCTCTAAGAATCTGGCAATTCTTTGCTCTGGTTTTTCATTGACCTCACACTGGAGTGTCAACTGTTGAAAGTCCCTCAGGTATGCCTCAATAGGTCTCTCTTCTTGTTTAAGCTTAGACAGTTTGATAAACAGGTTTTTGGGTGTAGTCTTTGGTGACAAACTTACTTAACATTTTCTTTTTAAGTTTTGACCAAGACCTAAGGGGTTCTTTCCCTTCCTTAATTCTCTGGTGTTTCAGATTATCAAACCATAAAGATGCATACCCTTTTAGTTTTAACACAGCAACTTTAAATGATTTAACATCAGTGTAGCCTTTGTATTCAAATACCTTTTCAACATCCCTAATCCACTTCAGGGATTTCTACCTTGAGATGCTTGTCAGTGTGATCTGGGACCTCCTCATAAGTTCTGTTGCTTTCTCCTAAGTCTGATCCTTCCTCCTCTTGCAGGGGTTGACCCCTCCCATTCCCATGTGGCCACAACCTCTGCCTCTGCCTCTAGGGCGTGATCTTCCTCTTACTGGGTTTGGGATGTTCTCCATGACAGTATTTAGAGCAGCTAGCACCACATTGACATTGTCTGCTAACTGGTCCACCTTCCCTTCAATTCCTGCAAGCCTCTCTTCACTCATTGAGATATTTTTTGTATTTTTGTTGTAGTTAGGGAAATAATGAACTCACAACCAAAGCTCTGATAACCAAATTTGCAGTAATATAGTAGGGGTATGGTATGAATTAAGATAAAATGACTCTCAAGACTATCAAGACACAAGGATATGAATGTTAGCTAATTCCCACAGCTCAACACAGGAAATCAGACAACAAACTGGACTGACCAAGCTCACTCACCACAGCCTAGCACAGGTGAACAACCTTGAATCAAACAACAAGACAAACAACCCACAGTCTGAGCACATGGAGGTTTGAACTTGCCCACAGACTTTGATCAATACCCACAGCCTAGCACAGGGTATCACCAGGACTTACTCTCAAATACAGTAATGCACAAGTTGAAAAGATTTTTAAAATGAGAAGAATTCTCATGTTTTTTCATTCAATCATAAGTGCCTTCTTACAAAAGAGTAAGGGTCCTTATATAGGCCTCAAGTTGTCTAATACAAACCCTATAATTTCATCTAAGGGCCAAGATTAATCAGTAGAATGCAAACAAAGTACTGGCTACAATATACAGACTGAAGTACATAGAAAAATACTAAAACAGACAAAAGTGCAGACAAAAGTCCCGGCTACCTCCTCGCTCGTAAGACTGGAATGTCGGAACGAGGAGTTGTATCCTTATTGCTTAATTGCATGTTTTAGTGGGCATATGACGACGTTGTTGGGAGGTGAACGCTTTGCGTTGATCGACCCGGCCGTCAAATGTTGTATACTTGCGAGGTGGTGTCATTGCATGTAGCGTACCGCTTGTTTATGATGCTTGTGCTCTTTTCCTCCTCTTTCGTGAAGGTTGACCGAATTTGGGGTACTCGGTTTCTATGTATGGCCGAGTCTTGGATGCGAAATGTTTATCGCATGTCGAATCGGAAAATGTGATTCCGAGAGTCTGGCCAGGTTTAGACTAGGACCGTATTATTATCATCGTTCTACCAGGAGGAAATTAGTCTACATATACGAAATGTTAATCGTGTATGCGTTCAGGGAAATGTTTATCCCGTGGATGCAATTTTAATCATAACGGCAATGTACATGGTGCTAGTGTGTTGGACCAATTTTACGTGATAATGTGCTTTACTCGATATATCATATGCGTGTAATTGTGTGCCTTAGTCTTACTATAGCTAGCAACAATTATGAGAAGAAAGATCAAAGTTATAAGAACTTTAGGCATAACTTTGATAAAGTGTGTGAGACAAAGTTATAACAACTTCAGCAATAACTTTGGAAGTTTACATGGAAGTTATAGCTACCAGTCATAACTTTAAAGAAAATCGCTTCAAGCAAGATCTACCTCAAATAACACAAGACTCAAGATGGAGGGTCTTTGTGATCAAGATGAAGAGATGATCCGTATACTGAAGATCTTTTTGAAGATTAGATAGTATAGGTCGTCAATCGGTAACTATTCCATTCGAGAGATTTCAAGTTCAAAGTTATAGCTTTAGCCTATAACTTTGGATAATAAATGTTGATGCATGATTTTGGAAATAAAATGTTTTAAATGTTTTCAAAAGTGAAAGAGTATTTTTATATTTATCAAAAGTTTTAATAGAGAATATATTTATGAGATTCTATTGGTTAGTAATACAACTTATGGGTTGTCATGCTACGTAGGGTTTCTAATATATTCTATCTCAATTTGTTGTTAACCTAATAAGCCCACCTAGGATTTGAGCCACATAGGGTTTCGTGTAAACCAAGGGATTGTGCCACCTAGGGTTGCATGCCTCCTAGGGTTTCGTGAGACTAGGGATTTCGGTCTCCTTAGGTTGTTTCCCTTGTTTACCTAATCTAGGATTCTACTATATCTTTACAACAATATTTTTAGATATTAAAGATAAATATATTTCTATAAGATAAACCAAATAATATTTTGAGATAAAGATATTTCTAAAAGATCAGCAAATATTATTTTATGATATTAAAGATAAATATCTTTCTTAAATATTAAGCTAGGGTTTTAGATCTACTATGATTCTACTACTATAAATACTCCTTCACATCTAAATCTTAAAATACACGAAATACACACAACAACTACACGACACATATACATACTTGTGTTGATTTTTAGAGTTTGTTTTTCAAAAGAGTTGTGCATCAATTATTATCAATCGCTTGAGTGAAATACGTTATTGGATAAATAGTACATCATTATAAGCTTACAATTCTTTAACGGGAATCTGTGTGAGTTATATTGTACTTTCTTATTAACGTAAGATAGTATAAAGTATTTAACGATACTCACCTTGAGTTATAATCATAGTGTTGATTATACGTGAGTTGATAATTTTTGTAATCCGTAGAAAGGTATTAAGAATTATTAATCGAGAATAGTGGACGTAGGTTTCAACGTGTGAAACTGAACCACTTCAAAAATCCGTGTGCCTCCCTCTACTCTCTTTACTTTTCGTTATTTCGTTACTTGTGCTTATTTTGATTAATTAATTAGTTGATTTTAATCTATAAGATCAAATAATTAATTACATATCATATAAATTGAAAAAGTGGGGCTAGTTTTTAATACTCAATTCACCCCTCCTCTTTCGTATTCGATCAATAGACTCTACATAGTGCGTGTCATTTACCGTGAGAGATGTATGTCAACGTATTTGTACGTTTGGATGGATGATTATATGTTGATTATTTGTGACCGTTGGATGACTTGGCGTGGTTTATATGTCGAGTCTCTATCTTATCAAGTATATGCCGCTATCGGTGAGATGCAAGCCCTAGTGAGTTTATAGTTGCCTAAGGGTGTCTTCCCCGAGTCTGTTTACGATCTGATGCGTACAGTTCATATGTCGAGTTCTGTCTTATCAAGTGTATGCCACTAACGGTGAGATTTAAGCCATAGTGAGTGTATAGTTGCCTAAGGGTGTCTTCCCCGAGTTTGTCTATAATCTGATGATTACGATTTTGTACTTCACACGCCTATATCTTTATATATTGAAATGCCTATTTATCCTTCTCGTATTTCACATGTATATTATATATGTATGCTTCTACTTATGTACTTCCGTTTAAGTATGTTATTTGTGATATGGCTGGGAGAACCCGTAGTTACTCCCCACTGACTGTGGCGTTCATGTTTTCATGGATGAACAAGTTGCTTGGATGATTTTGCTTGTGTTTTTGGGTTCGGGTGTGAGCTAGCGAGCGTTGGCCTCGACGATTCACCCCTAGACGTTTCTTAGATAGTTTGCTAATAACTTTATGTTTGATCACGTTTTGAGAGACTACGTCTCTTTGTAGTATATTCTACTTTAGTTTCTATTTATTTGACATTCCTCGTACCTTTATTTTGGCATGTAAAAGGTTTTAAAAATACCGTATTTTCCGCTATATAAATCGCATGCTTGTTATGTTTTATTTCCGCTATCGCGAGGGTTGTCACAGTGTCCCTTAGCTCCTGCTGCATAAATAGAAGTTATAACAAATAACAATTCTTGTCGTTAAAAATTAAAATGGTGATATTTGATCTTGTCTGTGATGAAAAGCGCCCGTCTTTCATTTGATCAAAATAAGTTCAATATCAACGCTTCCATCAATGATTGATCTTTCTTTGGTGCATTAAATGATGGTTTCCATTAAATAAAGTTATATAAGCACTTGTTATAGTGACTAAGACTCCACTATCTTTATTTGTCATATAAGTTTAATCACCAGGCAAAAAAAAAACCACAGAAATAATGAAATTTTGAAGTTTCACATAAAATGGGAGAAGTGAATTATTTGGATACAATATTGGTTCCCCTAAGTCTATTTCTTACGGTAGGATACCATGTGTTTTTGTGGCACAACTTGAAGAACAATCCATCTGTTATCTTACAAGGGATCACCACTCTTAAGAGAAGGGAATGGCTTCAAGGCATCAAACTGGTAATTTCTTATTATGGCTTCAACTATAAATTTAGGTAACGGTCGATTACGTCCCAATGGATAATCATGAACTCTTCCGTGTTCACATTGGGTTTCCATTTACCCTACCACTTATCTTTTTGTGACAGATAATCCGACTCATTTTCATTGTAGACAAATATACCCATTTTCAAAGAAATTTTTAATAAATTTCGGCAGGATTCAGTTCACTTGAAGCATTTTCGCTGACTTAAAAGTTCGCACGTGGCCTTTTTTTGTTTAGTTTTCCCTCTAGCTCTCTCATCTAGACATGGGAATGGGTGGGTCAGTCCGGCCCGACCCACCATTCGGGCTGAATTTAACCCGGTTCGTGTCGGTCCGGGTCCAACCTGGTACCCCCTTGTCGGGCATGGGTTCAGTTTTCCCGGCCCGTCCTGTCCCGCATGCCCGACCCGTCTCAAACCGTGGTCCGGGTCACCCCACTAGCTGCCTGGCCAAGCTCGCCCTCCCACACGGGCCTGGCCCGAGTCAGACCAGGTCAGCCCGGCCGGACCCGAACCCGGCCTGACTCCATGACTACTCTTATCATCTTTATCACCTCCATTCCTTACCTCCCTTTTACATTTGCTTGGTTTCATAATATCAAATACCAGCTCCATTTCTTCGTCAACACCGTCTCAGATGTCATTGTGGCTTTCCTACTACTTTGAGAACTTCTATGATGGAAAAAAATCCAGGAAAAACGTTTCTAACATGCAAGTTTTACCACTCAGAAACTCAAATGCGGGGCTGGAACTATTTAAAGATGGTTTATTATTATTAAACGTGTTTTACAAAAAAAATTATGAAGTAAATGGAAGGAAGTAGGCTTTCACACGTGAGAAGCTTACGTAAAAGTGAGTCATTACCGTCTTTGTTTTGGTCAAACGCAAAACATTGTGTTTGCAAAAAAAATAAAAATAAAGGTTGTGTTTCCAAAACTTTTTTTTAATGGTGGTATTTGACAAAGAGCTTTTATTAAATGGTGTGTTTGATAAAAAAAAAAAATACTTTTTACTCAGTTTTTATACCCTACACTTAGGTGCATGGTGCTTCATACTCTCACTATACAAAAAAAACAAACAATAATGGAAAGATAAAAATCTCATTATTAAGCAGATATCCATTTATGACTTAATAAACCCTTTTCCCCTCCTATTTCTAACCTAGATCTTCCTTATTTACCTAAAGAATTATACATGAAATTTAATTTTCCATCCAACCTATTTGTTTTCTAATGATTAGATTTATCCTTTGATTGACTGTCTTCCAATATATACGGTAAATGTATTGATTGAATATAATTTTTATGTTTTCAAAACTCGCATTATTCATAGTTAAATTTGTGATTTCGGATATGATGTTTATCATATAGCACTATCCTATTCACTTTCAATTTAGTAAACATAATAATTTAGTTTGATGAATATTCATTATCTAGTGCGCTATTCATTGTACGTCATTATTATACTCACCTTAAGTTTGGTGAATATAATAGTGTAATTTGACAAATACGTGTTGTGTGGTATCATATATATGACGCCATGACGGTATTACATGTATTTTGAGTTTAGTTAATATAGTAATGTAATTTAATGAATATGTGTCACTATTATATTCATTTTGAGTTTAGTGAATATGACAGTTTTGCTATATTCCGCCCCCCATTTTACTCATCCCGCCCCCTACAATTATTTTCTTGCCCTTTGTTAATTATTTGACCCACCAACTTTTGTTTTTTCCCCTTTGTTATTTTAAAATTCGATTTTCAAAACCGCTTTAAAAATAAAAACGCTTAACGTTAATTTCAAAACAATTGAAATATTAAACAACATTAACGTGTTAACGAACAAAATTATCGTTTTAACGTTAATTTTTGTATATTATTTAACGATAATTAATATAAAAAACGCTAACTAATAACAATCATTTGACTTTTTTTCAAAAAATACCGATTAAATACGGAAAAACTTCAAACGGCCATAACTTTGCGCTCGGGCGTCCGTTTTCGATGATTTTTTTTTTTCAAATCGCATATCTCGACGAGACGAACGCAATGGTAAAAAAAAAAATTTGTTTTCAATGGCCCATTCGTGTGAAACACACGAATTGGCCTGGGCCGATTCATGTGGTTTACACGAATGGGCCTAGGCCAGCTCGTGTAAATCACACGATTGGGCCAAGGCTTACTCGTTTGATTTGCACGAACTGGCCTAGGCCCATTCGTGTAAATCACATGAATCGGCCCAAGCCAATTCGTGTGTTTCACACGAATGGGCCACTGAAAACAATTTTTTTTTTTTTTTTTTTTACCATTGCATTCGACTCGTCGAGATAAGCGATTTGAAAAAAAAATCATTGAAAACGGACACCCGAGCGTAAAGTTATGGCCATTTGAAGTTTTACAGTTTTTAATCGGCATTTTTTTGTAAAATTTAAATGATTGCTATCGGAAAATGGAAATTCGTAAATTGAAATGTACCGTCGCAATTTCGGTGTTTCGAAAATCTTCATCTTCATTTTCCGTGTTATCCCGTTCCTCCTCGTCATTTTCGTGACCCGTATTGTCGTTCCCATCATCATAACCGCTTTCCTCGCCGTAACGATAATTATTGTATTCATCGTTATAACGATAATGTTGTTGCGCGTTCCAATCGTTTGCAAATCGATGTTCGTTATCTAATTATTGTACGAATTATAAAGATAATCGAAAAATTCATTACCGTCACTCATTTTCGAATTAACGGAAAAAATGAATTTAGAGAGATGTTTTAGTGAGAAGGGCAAAATTGTAAAGTGAAATGAAATTAGGGGGCGAGATGAGTAATATAGGGGCGAGATATAGCAATTTTAATGAATTTATGTTATGTAAAGTCATATTCACCATATGACACTATTATATTCACTTCAAGTTTAGTGAATACGATGGTTTAATTTGATGACGTAAATATAACGTAATAACATAGGGTACAACTATAGTCACAAAAAAACCCAAAAAACTTGGGGTGTACAATCATGTGATCGATTGATACTAGAAGGTTTATTAAGGTGTTGATAAGTTGATTAAAGATAAAAGTTGGGAGGTTTTATACCATAAATCTTCAACTCCAAAGTCTCGAATTTTTGTAAAGACCAATATATCAATGTTCAAATATATTTCTAACTAAAAAAATTAACAAATTCTCATTTAAAACGACTCAAAGAACATATCATCTATATATATAAGAGTTTATGATAAAACACAGTGCTTAAATATTAGCAAAAATAGATATCTTATTCATGCAAGTGGCATACTATTTAACCAGTTTTAACTTAAGACTGATATATCTTTCCTAAGACAAACTTATTGAAAAAAATGTAACAAATTATTTATCAGGAGCTTTATTTTGACAATAAAATAAGTGTGACAGGGTGATGATAAAAAGGAGATGCTAGCAGTACAAAGCCTAAGGAATGCTCTAATGGAGGCCATACTAACTGCGACAATAACAATCTTGGTAATATTGTCGCTAGCTGCCCTAGCCAATAACGCATACAAAGCCAGCGACTTAATGGGCGTAACACCATTCTTCGGTTCACAGTCAGGTAGAATCATTGCCCTAAAATACGGGGCGGCCTCGATTTCCCTAATAATAAGCTTTATGTGTAGCTCCTTAGCGATTGGGTACTTAGTGGATGCCAATTTCTTGATCAATTCATCCGGCGAATTTTTAGGCCGTGAACATACAAGAACTGTACTGGAACGAGGATTTTTTATGGGAGTTGTAGGAGGCAGAGTCTTATGTGTGAGTCTTACTTTGTTGTTGTGGTTATTTGGGCCTATGCCTGTGGTTATATCTTCATTGGCTTTGCTTTGGGTTTTGTATGGCCTTGATTATGTTGGTAAAGCACACTACATGTTCAAGTAAACATATGTTTATTGTGTTTGCTGCTTTTAATCAATTGTAAGGATATTAAGTGATGTACACAAATACACCATAATGAAATGTCACTTTTCAAATTCTGTTTTACACTTGTACACTTATACGGAGTATGTAATTTTTTGTACTGAAGACGATTAGTACTCCCTTCGCTCTGAAATGTCTTCGACTTTTTACTATTTGGATGTCAAATGGATTAGCTTCCAACATCTCAATACGTTTACCCTACGCAACCTTTATATTTACCAGTTTTGGTGCCCGGCCATTCTGACTACCTGTATTTACAATTTAAGTTTAATTTTATGTGGTTCTTATTGTTTATGTTTCTACCCTTTAAATCGTGCAATTTTTCGTAATTTTAAAAATAATTGCAGTAGTGAAGAGTAGAATATCTCTATATTATTCCATATTTTGTGATCTATGTATTTCTTGTAAAGATACCATTATTCTTTTAGAATGTTTCTCGGAGATCAATTAGCTAGACTTGTAGGTAGTGGCGAATTTAGGAATTTTAAAAAGGGGGGTGTTTATAAAATTTATCGTATAAAAAATGACAAAATAACTTTGCGAGTTTGCGATATAAGATAGGCTAGCTTATATTAATATATAATTTTTAAATAGTGCTTGATAAATCCCCCCATATAACTAAAAGAAAGCGAACCCTAACATTTTCACGCTCAACTTCTTTTGGAATAAATTGAGCCGCTATTAATTGACTATTCTATCGAAATTGGGCCTAACATGTGGTTGCGTATCTTCGCATGTTATGTGTTTACATGTGAAATATGATTACACACAATAAATCTATTACCTTATATAAAATTCACCCTACAAAATTATAATATTCTTAATAGTTGGATGTTGTATTTTCCATATTATTAACATTTTCCTTATTTTATACGTAAAGACGTATCTTACTAAAAAATTTCCACGCATTTTATTTGTTGTATGCATTTCTTAATTTTATAAGATTATATATTATACTTTACATGTTCTATATATGTAATTTTAATTTACATTTTTTGTGAATAAATATTATAGAGTGCTGAAACTTTTCTTTTGCGCCTCTTAATACTGACATTATTAATAGTAGAGTTTATCATTTAATTCAAAATGAAATTCAGTTTCTGTCATTTTATTGTCAATTTATGTAATATTTTTATTATCTTAAAAAACCGTGATTTAGCACGGGATTTACACTTACTAAAACAATGTGATAATGGAGAGTGCTAAATAAAGCTCATCGAAATACTTATTTTTAAATAAGAGTACGCTTCCTTAAGAAATCATTATATTTTCATTGTCATAGTGGTTGAACGACTGTAATTCGCAAATACGACAAGATGACGCATGTTCGATAGTCCCTAAGAACATTTTGCAATTGATTTTATTTGCAAAATTAAAAAGAAAAAAAAAAAGCTATTATCAGGTCTCGAACTCGGGTTCCTTCAAAGGTGGGAATATGCTCCTACCCCTAGGACACTATTGTATACTGAAACATTGACGCAATACAAGTATATATTTTCTTTTAGTTTTTTTTAACTATCATTTTTTTTCGAAATGAATGGGGGTGAGGGTTCACCCCCATCACCCCCTATAAATCCGCCCATGCTCGTAGGGTTTCTCATCCCATCGTAAGTACCTATATATGTATTGTTAACTTTTGTATGTAATTATGTAGTTCTCAAATCCTTATCCTTGCTACAGACTCATTAATCCTCAGCTTTGAGAATACATGTCAATGTGGGAATTGGATATTGTAAACTTCTCTCAACAACATTTCGGGCATAAACCATCCGCGGTGGTCGTGTCACTACAAGAATCAGGTCTGATACCGACCGTTTCAAGCGGTCGTTAAATGTAAATATCGGTCGGTAAAACAACTTACCGTTATTTCCTCCTTTGCGTCTGAACAAATTCGGTCGGTAAATACGGTCGGTAAATACATATTACCGATCGATACCATTGCGGTCGGTACAGTACCGACTGACCATTCAGTCGCTATTGTCAAATTCGGTCGGCTCTAAATGCAAGATGATCAAGTCAATTTGACCAAAAATCGGTCGGTAATAAGGAAGGCGGTCGGTAATTACCGACCGACTGTCGGTCGGTATTGAGGGGAATCGGTCGGTGCCTAAATATGCACCATAAATTTACAGGGGGTTTTTGGTGGGCAGGTGGTCGGTAATATTGAGCGTCGGTCGGTATGTAGGGAACAATAGGTCGGTAATGGCGGCAATTGGTCGGTACGTAATATACACGATTTTGTTAGTTTTTGCATCTATTGCTCCCTTATTTTCTATATTTCCTGCATATTTCCTGCAGATATTTCAAAATATATACAAATGCATTCGGACACAATTTTTTGTAACCAGAAACCGTCTTTCAAATTAGAAAAATGTCAACGAAATCTTAAAACCATGTCTTAGACAGCCAACTACCAACATGTCTTATACAACCATAATTCACACCAATATTTACACAACAAGTAACCATGTCTTATACAACCAACTACCAAAGTTTACACTTGAAAACCATTTCCGCCTCCACCGGAGTTATCGTTATTTGCGTTATAAGGTAATTCCCATGGGTTATTGTTGCATCGATATTGGGTTTTGGATTCAAATAATTTGGTTAAGGCCTCAACTTGGCGCCTTGTTTCTTCTCATTCACGCGTACTAGCGTCTTGACTAGCCATGATTTGTTGCCTTAGATCCTCTTGATTTTTTATGTAAAGGTCTTCCCTCTTGCGAGCTTCTTCTTCCCTTTGTTGTACCTCCTCTCTATACTTCCTAAACTCTTCGGCTTCCCTCTCACGTGCTTCAACTGTTTGACTTAGAACACCGGGGAAATATGGTTGGGAGGCGAAAGAACTACCTCTCGACGATGATGACGCTGGGGGAGTGTATTCTAGTGAGTCGGCGGTTCCTAACCCAAAGACTTGGGCCTTCTTGTATCCATCCACCGAATCGAACCAAACCTTGTTAGCGTCTATCGGAAGTCCTTGCTCATTAAGCTCATTTATCAGCCTTAGATAATTTTGCTACATTGTCAAAAAAGAAAGTTGTAAATAATAACATAAGTATTTTGAATACACTTGAAATTTTGAATGTAGTAATACTTACATATCTCGCTCGGGCAGTTGGATGACTCCATTGCTCCTCACCATTAACAACTTTCCTATGGCTATCAAGATATATCTCCAGTGCATTAGGGGCTATATCCCCCTTCTCTTTTGCCTTTTATAAAAACAAATCAAAGAATAACTTCAAATTGTAAATACTAACATTGTACTAACAAAGTAAATTATCAAATTGAAATACTTAAAAGTTCAACTTATTTACCATCTTAGCAGCATGTTTTACAACTTTGATTGACCCGTAGTGATGAGTAGTAGGGCCATCTTCGCCGCCTTTCTTGTTGATGGAAGCTTGTTTCGATCTCTTGAGAAACGCCTTATTCTTACGCTTCTCGATTAATGCTTTGAAAACATTAGGATGCATCCAACCCGGGCCACTTTGATTCTTAACTTTTATCATCTGCCCGGCATCATACATGGCGTCTTTTAAACGCTTTCTACACGCCGCATTGTATTGCTTCCTACACTCATCCTCATACTTAGGATCCCAATTGCACAATTTCTACACATAAAAACAACAACACTTATAAAATAATCTTATCTTATATATATACAGATGGGTTCAGGTAAGTCTCTTAATTTAGGTGAGTCCCTAAGTCCTCATTTAAACCATTAGATCGATCTTATAATAGATGGATGGATGAGATTAGAAGCATTAAGACACTCATCTACCACTAGTTAATGCTAATTTGAATTTTTGAGCATTTAGAACAAATTTTTGTAACTTTATAATAAAAAGTTGTAACTTTAGTTTTTTACGAATATAACTTTAACCTTTGAAAGTGTAACTTCTTACAAACTTAGTCATTTATATGTGTAACTTCAGCCGTTAATGTTGTAACTTTATGCTAATATAGTCCATTTTATGTAATAATTTGAATTTATTAATTTTAAGAAATAATTTATGTAATTTTATACGAGTGTAACTTTACTATTTTGAGAGTGTAACTTTAATCTTTTAAGATTATTTTGTACATAAAATTTAAAATTATGTATTATAATGAGATTTTGAATATATTAATATGATTTCATGAATTTTTATGTAACTTTAGCAAAATTTTACGTCACTTCATTTAAATTTTTTGTATCTTTAGTCCAATTTTATGTAATTCTAGTCAATTTTTATGTAATTTTAGTCAGATTTATGTAATATTAGTATAATTTTATGTAACTTTAATCTAATTTTATGTAACTTTAATCTAATTTTATGTAACTTTATTATTTGAAGTATGTGACTTTAGTCCAAGATGGCCCCACCACCACCACCACCACTAGCCACCAACCACCACCAGCCAACAACCACCAAAACCCCTTCCCCCTTCCCCCTTCCACCGCACCACCACATCCCCTGCCCCACACCCGCACCACCACAACCACAGCCCCCTGCACCACTCTCACACCACCACAACCACCACAAACACCCGACCACTTTGACCCACGGACATCCCAAATTTGAAAACAAAAACCACAACACCACCTACCACGACCACAACACCAAATCTGAAAAAAAAGGGGGAACGCGACAGGTGGTCGGACGACGAGTGGAGACGAAGGGAATATGAGGGTGAAGGGAGGATGTGATAGGAGGCCGACAAGGGATGTGACACCCTCAAATTTGCGGAAAGAAAAAAAATTATTTAAATACATAAACGAAATATGATAATACATAACGAAGGTGTCATAACATAAAAAGGTCATTACAAAACGGAAATACTATTATACAAAAGAAATCTACAAGACGGGAGACATATCTCCCGTATAAATACGGAAATCAAAGTGTGTACAATAATATACAAACTATGAACCGAATATAGGTCCAAGGTAAATACTTCGCTCGCTAGCTCGTCCATGTACCCCAAATATGCAACACCACCTGTTCGACCGCATTAAATATAAACACGGAAGCCACAGTCAGTGGGGAGTAACTCCGAGTTCTCCCAGCCACGAAATGGCGAGTTTAATGAAACATGAAAAACATAAAAGCAATGTATATAGAAAATACAAAACCTTAACATATATGATATGGTTTTCATGTTATGAAACAGTTAACTAACAT
>JAIUZE010048154.1:0-15592 GCA_022085475.1 Heliosperma pusillum
GGAACACTCCTTCATCCGTGAGCTTCCTTTACATAATCAATCCAATTCAATTCTCATAAATCAATTCTTATAATCATCAACAATCAATATACATCATTAATAATCATCATATAACAACATTCATTAATCATAGCATGATTTCTAATCTTTCTAATCGTATTCTAAATACGGTTTCTAGCATATAAACATGTAATACACGTAAATGATACCGAGTAACCCTTCACCGTTACCTTTGAGCGTCTCTAATGATCGTCAAGCTCCTCCTCTATAAGGAAATAGTCTTTGTCGGGATCTTGGAGGTCGCCACCTACAAATAGATCGTAAAAAGATGAATAAAGTTCATCTTGAGAAAGACGGAATGCTTAAAAAGCGAGAAAGACGATAATTTTATTATCAATACGAATAGAGGAAGGTACGGGAGGAAGAATAAGATAATCTTACGTAAATTCTATCGAGTAACGAAGAAACTACGCCAATTCTAAGATTGAAATCAAAGAGGGAAAAGATGAGATTTCTTAAGGGAGAAGAAAGGGGGTTTTGTGTTTGATTTTTGTGTTGAATGAATATTAGGTTAAGGAGGGAGTAGTGTGAGTTGTGTAGGAAAAAGTCAAAGACGATTTCCAAAATCAAGAAAAGTCAAACTAGACTTAAGACGGCTTTTTCATGAAATCTCGCAGAAATTCCAAATACGAACTCGGAAATTCTAAATTCGACTCGAAACATAAAATTATAAATTAAAACTTAAATTTGCTGAAAAAGTTTCGTAAAATATTTCTACTAGAAAAATAGGGTACATTTCCGGGTGTTACATAGACTCTGACTTGGACACTGACTCCGACTATGACTCTGACTCGAATTCGTCAAATCTAGTTGTAGTAGTCTCATGGGCAGTAAAGTCGCCCGTCCATGATGCAGAAGTTGTTCAGCTTGTTCTTTATTTCCTTTTCCAAGTTCGTCATTATCCTAGCTGACTCGAACCACCAATGATGCGATGCCTTTTTTGCACTACTGACGAATGTAGCGTCCCACTTACATCTGGGTAGTATGTACCCTACCATCAAGTCCTTACAAGCTCCGACCCTAAATGCTGAAGACAACTTGTCTGTGCCACTAAGAGTTATGGGTTCAGAGGATTCCTGATGAAATCTTAATATCGTGCAGCTGACCTTTCTCGAGCTTCTTCTAATTCTCACTGTATGTTGATGTACCAGGGCTGGAGTGTTTGTTCTTTCATGAACTGGTTCATCTCTTCATCCTTTGACTTCTCTTCCTCAGTCTTTTCCAACTTGAACGAGGTGGCCACTTTGGAAGGTACTTTGTTGGGAATGCTCTTGAAAGTAAAAGAGTCACTCATCCTTTTGACGCGGTTGAACTTGGGTATATCTTCTTGAACCCATGGCGCGATTGAATTTTTGGTGAGACATATGTGATGTTTCTTGCTGTTTTCATCCTTGTTAACTTCATTCTTGTTTTGAAGAACGTATGGAGTACACTCAATAGCGAACTCTCCCACTAGAACTTTGTTCTTGTCTTGAGGGAGAGTGTGGAACAATCCACGTAGACGATCCCGACATAAAACCCGGTGAGATGGCAGATGGGTTGGATTAGATGAGATACGTCAACATTTTTTTCGACGAATGCCTTATCCACATTTTCGAGCATGTTAATTTCATCTTCAAGTGAGGAGATAAGGTGTGAGCAATCCAAGGTGGATTCTTTATCCGTCATCACTAGAACTCCAAGAGGATTCTTGGTGTTGTGGGGTTTGCAACCAGGAGTTAGGGGCAGACGACCGTCTTCAATCATATCTTGGAATTTACTCACAGTAAGCATTCTCATCCCAGAATTTACTCTTCTTTTCTGGATCAGATGTAGGTCTTATAGGCAGGAGCTTGCCTTGTTGAGTCAATCTTTTTAAGGCACTGGAGTATGTGTCACCGATGTTGGTGAACTTCCTTTCAGGGTTATTCTTTTTGGGTGCTTCAACAAGGCTGACCTCATCGGTTTTGTTAGTGGAGCAGTATGAACGACTCGTTGAGCCTTGATATGAAAGTTCTAGACCTCCAATTAGACTCCTCTAATTAGTTCATTAAATTACATTAACTTAATGATTTAAGATCTAGTTATCATGCATGCAAATATAAAAGCATAAAAGAAAAGATAAGACGAAAACATCCTTACTTTGGAAATTTTCGGTTCAATAAGGGCACAATAAGAAGTCCTTCTTATTGTTCTTTAGCATGGAATTAGTGGATGATCCTCCATAAACCAATCTCCAAAGTAGAAGGTCTCCTTCTTGTTGCACCCAATAATCAACCCAAATAATCTTAACTTATTATTAACTAGATAATAAGTAAGATATAATACTACTAATATTATTGTATTACTACACTAGTATTATGATATGAATATTAGTTTGCATGTGAGTTTTTGAGAGATGTTGAGTTAAGAAAGAGAATTAAGAATAAGCATAAGAATCAAGTGTTTGAAAATGAACAACAATTGTTCTATTTAAAGGCCTTTTGGCCGGTCATCACTCACTCAAATGAGTGATTATTGTGCTTATTTTATTTTCATGCAAGATAGGTAGAGTGTGGTAGTAATGGTAATGATATTGGTGTCATAACATAAGGTGGAGTGTAGGACTAGATGAGAACAATCATTATTGATCTCCACTAACAAAAGATCCGGCCCCTACTTGTGTTATGTGGTCCATTTTGATTTTTTTATATTTGTCCCACAAATACTTATAATCATATGTTTAATTATTTTGTATAATTAAGTGTTAATTTGATCATATAACAATTATATGACTCAAATTAATAAATAATATACACTCAACGTTTAAGTTCTATTTAACCATTATATCAATATATAATGGGTCCCACAATGTCCAGTTGATTTATTTTACAACTCTCTGTAAACATAATTAACAAATTACCTCTACTTCAAAATATATGCATAACCTCAACTAATTTAATGAATTAACAATTAATCATTAAATTAAATCTTATTTAATCGCATTAAAATACGATGTAAAACTTATTCAGTCAGTTATCGTATAATTGACTAATAAACTTAAGTGGAATGAGTTCCTAACTCAATTTCCAATAAATAACTCTCGTAACTAAACGTACATATCAAATATATGTAATGTGCTAATTAACTGTATCATATACAAATAATTAGTTCTACTATTTGGGTTTCATCCTATAGGTGTGACCTAAAGAGATCAGTTGATCACCGCCGTCATACGACAATAACGTCAAACTCTAGTCAGCTGAGTGTTACCGATTTACGTTAATCAACTGACGTGGAGTATCAAAATATACTAATCATGCCACGTATATTCCAAATGAGATTTATTATATAAGTGCACTATTGTGGAGGACATTTACTCCAACAATCTCTCACTTGTCCGATACAAGTTGTGCATGTAGCAACACTATTGCGTAGGACTCCTACTCCAACATTATCTCCCACTTGTCTCGACAAGTAGTGTGCTACCGATTCTCTTGTCTCTTTTGTGTCACATCCTCCCACTCATTACAAGGTGTCTTACAGGTCGCACTTGCAATTAAAAATTATAAATAGAGTGGTTTTCTTGATCTGGGAGAGCAACTCTCTGATCGGAAAATCTACCAGAGATCTCTTCCGAGCGTGGCCACGCATTTCCAGTTACTACTCCTCGAGTGCCCGAAGATGTTAATACCCAACGTGGGTGGACAATTCCTGTTGACCCATCTTACACTGTATGATGCAGATCACCATGACCCAAAAGATGTCCATCGGCCTCCTTTCACGGCCCGACCTAGGACAAAAACCAGAGTCAATCGGAAACTACACCGACTCAGGTAAATGGTCGCCAGTCTAAAGGATCGACTCTTAGGAATAAAATAGAAATCCCCGCCACGACCAGGATTAATTTTGATAAGGGACTCTATTATGGTCATTGCCCGACAGAGTGTCTCAATAGTTTGCCTATGTAAACGACCAGTCAACTCCATGACCCTATGGTGCTGAACCAACCATCGATCGACTTACAATCTAGTCACTTCTAGACGTCACCTCAAATGAATGACTATGGAAAAAGCACTCAGTTCATCACGTTCACTTAAATTGGGTTCAACCTTTCTTTCAATCAATTCGGATAAACAAAGTATTAAAATTTAGTCGAACTAAATAAACGAGTTTTAATGAAACTCTAACAATGAAAGCGATTATCTAATATTTGGAAAAATTGACACGCTATCATGTCCAGCCAGCAAAAGCATAGCTAATGGATTAGTAATACTTGCATCTTTCCCATCTTTCTGATTGCTATTTCTCTTTGTCTACGTAATCTCATATTACATAAAACATTCTGAGTACGTGTCTAGGTTTGAATCTAGACTTAGGACTCTTGGCCTAAAGGTAGCTCCCACTGTTTTACCAGTATCATGGTATAGTATATACAACTATAGGAATTACTTCTAGTCCCTCCAATAATGTCGAATACAAGCTACTTTCATATGCATCATCATATGATGCAATGTACTCCATTTTCGTTGTGAAATCCGCAATGATAAACTGCCTGGAACACTTCCAGCGGATACATGACATTTATATTTGAAAATGTCACTCCTACTTGGAACCTTTCCAATAGTCTTTTCTGCTTGAAACTCTTCCAACAGATAAATCTTCTATAAAACACTGCCAATTCGTGATTTCAAATCATTTTGATCAGTTTGGAAACTGAAGTCTGTGTAACCCCTTACATACAACTCACTGTAAACTCCAAACATATGGAACATATCTTTAGTCCTTCGCAAGTACTTAAGGATGTTCTTTATGGCTATCAAGTGAGTCTCACTTGGATTTGATTGCAAATGACTTGTCATGCTCAAAGCATGCGAAATGTCGAATTGAGCATACATCAGAGCGTATATAATTGATCCCGCAGCGGAAGCAAAAGGAATCAATTATCACGTATTCAACTTCCTTGATCTAGTCAAAGATCACATCATTATAAGAATTTTGACTTAATGCTAATATCCTTTTAAATTCATCTCCATAAATCCAGATATATAAGAGATGTATTCTATTTCTCCAAAAATCTTCCACATATAAGACTGATATAAACCACATTACTCCCACTAAATTTCATATATAAACATAATTCCTCGAGATATCGAGAAATATTTTATGACATGATTGACACACTAATTGTGACACCCCGCGATTTCGCTGTAAAGTAAACTCATAGATTTGCAGCGGAAAATATGAGATTTTAAAAACTTTAAAAGCAAAACCGCGAATGTCATTATGTTACAAACCAAAACTTAATTTAACAAATCGTTTATACAAATTGTATCTTAAAGAAATATAAGGGACATCGATCCCTTGATAAAACACAGTTAAGATAATAAACTAATATAAACTACACGCTAAGGGTGAATCCCTGTCTGTACAACGCTCACTAGCTCACTCGCCACAATCCCATGCAAACACCAACCTGCAACCTGTTCATTCATTAAAAATGAATGCCACAGTCAGTGGGGAGTAACTCAGGGTTCTCCCAGCCATATCACATCAAAATGCACATAAACAAACATGTAATCATCTGTCATCATGCAAACATATATATCATGCCGGATGTGAGAGTAACATTATGATAATAACAATATACGAGTAAAGAAAACCATCATCCATCACCATCATGCAATACAAGACTCGGGGAAGACTCCCCTTGGCAACCATATAGAACACTAAGGGCTTGCATCTCACCATTAGCGACATATGCTTGAGAAGGTTTGGGACTCGACATACAAACCAATCATAGGCATCCACTCAATCAACTATACAATCCAACATATGGTCAAACATATGCCCACACACTCTCACGGTAAATGGCACGCACTAGCATCATGTACATAGCAAGTATGATCAAAACACGTCCACGGGATAAACGTTTCCCTGAACCCATACACGATAAACGTTTCGTATATGAAAGACTCATTTCCTCCCGGTAGGACGACGATAATAATACGGTCCTAGTCTAAACCTAGCCAGACTCTAGGAATAAACGTGTTCCGATTCGACATGCGATAAACGTTTCGCATCCAAGACTCAACAAACACAGAAGTCGAGTACCCCAAATTCGGTCACACTACACGAAAGAGGCGGAAAGAGCAAAAGAATCATATTCAAGCGGTACGCTACATGCAATGACACCACCTTGCAAGGATACAACATTTGACGCCCAGGTCGATCAACGCATTGCGTTCACCTCCCAACAACGTCGTCATATCCCCACTAAAACATGCATACAAGCATCAAGGACACGCCCCATCGCTCCGACATTCCAGTCTAACGAGGATGAGGTATAGCCGGGAAATGAGAGTTCAAAGCACTAAACAAGTAGTGCTCAAATCAAACACAAAAGGGTAAAACCGACTCAAGAGGAGACATATCAAAACCGTCAGAAAACATGTGATATAAGCATGTGAGATATCATATATCCTAAACATGAATATTTAATGTTATTACGTAAGTTTATAAGATAAATAAACCATACAAACTATTACATGTGAAGTCATATGGAAAAGAAATGAGAATAAGCTACAGGGGGTGCCAGCCGGTCAGGGGGACCGGCCGCCGCCTACCCGGCTAGCACTACATCAACAGGAAACAACAACATTTAATATACAGGGATCCCCAGCCGGTGGGTGTGACCGACTAAGTCTCACAGGCACGAAAACGCAACATTCAACATCCAATATTCTAACTCATTTGATTCTCATTCAATCCTAACGACAGTTATCAACCTCAAACCACATTAAATGCATATTAATCATTACCAATCATTTGACAAGGTCACTTAAAGCACCTAAATGGCTCAACTCAAGTTCAAGCATCATAATTAAATATCATAATATAAAGAATTAATTTTCATATGTTATAATCATTGAAAAGCTCAAAAATAGTAAAACGGACGCCAATTCCTCATTCGAACTCCAAATCAAGAAATTCAAAAGCCTAAACCACTTAATTTTTCGACGCCGATCAATCTGTCAAACTTTCATAGCCACTGGGCTCCGTCCCGTTCTGGTACAGACCCGTTTCTGCCGATACGGGTGTCCCTAGTTTCCTCTTACCAAAACATATCGATACATGTAAACTTCATACAAGAACTTGAATAGCATGAAACAACCATAAACATGGGTACAAAATTACAAATTCATTTCATCATCAACAAGGCACAACACAACAACTTTACCCAATTTTAATATTAACATGTAAGAACATGAATTCATGGCACTAACTAACAAAGTACTAATCTTTATCATAATTACTAATTTAAAACACATAAGAAACACATAAAGATGTGATACCGAGTAACCCATCACTGTTACCTCGATTAGCACTTCAAATCATCGATTCCCAAGCTAATCATCAACCCACATGAACTCCATGACCCAAAATCTTCAAAATACATCCTTTCCCGCTAAATAAATTGACAAGAACCCAAAACCGGAATATGGTGAAAGACGGTTTAAAAATAAAGTTAAAAGTTTCGATCTTTTATTGGCTAGAAAGAAAGAGGACGGTGAGAGGATTCCGAAATATTAAACGGAATCGAATTTGGTTAAGAAACGAAGAAGTTATGTCCGTCTTAAGTTTAGATCTAGAAAATGGATTTTATAAAAAGTTGATGGAAATGAGGATTTTATGGTATGAAATTGAAGAGGAGGATGAGAGGAGAAGATTGATATAAAAATCATCGAGTTTCGTTGAGAGACGGAGAAATGGCATCCGTCTGAAAGTTATAAAGTGATGAAGTTTTAATGGTGGTTTGATGTTTGAGGAAGAAGGAGAAAGTTGCTGAAATTTTAGAAGGGATTTGTGGTGGTTTGTTTTGAGAAAATGGGTAGTAGTAGGCTTTAATATTCAAGGTGAGTGTTTCCCACTCCGATTTTCGAGTAGAGTCCGATTATGGGCTCATAACGGACTGAAATACGACGGTTTCTACCCAACTAGACTAAATTCTATTTAACAATAAATTAAAGCCACAAAATCATAAATTATCGACTTAAAATATTTTAACCAATAAAAGTAAAAGACGAATTTATAAAATTCACGACTTTAGTAAATTATTCATTATTATAAAATCTGGGGTGTTACACTAATTCCAACTCTTTAGTGCTTACTTAAGACATCCTCTTAAGCTTGCAAAATTAACTTAGGATAATTAAGATCTACGAACCCACAGGTGGACATAAAATATTCTACCTCTTCTAGAATCGTATTCAAGAAAGTTGTTCTTGAAATCCAATTGTCATCATACTATTATGAAATGCTGTAATCGCTAAGTATATTTGAATGGATCGAAGAATTAAGGTTGGTGCAAAACTCTTTGCCTACCAATTTATCTTTGAAAACATTTAAATGTTCATCCATGCAAATTTCGATCTTAAAAATCAATTTAAATTGAAGAGGTCTTACTTCTTCAAGTAAAATTTACCAGGTCACATACCTAACCATCATGCATGGAGTCCATTACGAATCGCATGACTCTAAGCCATAGCAAGAAGTTGGGACTAGAAACAGTCTTTTATAAGTCACAGATTTGAATTCATCACTATTAAGGAGTGATGAAATTCCACCTGACCTCTTAGGTTCCGAAGAAGTAACTATTGAACAAGCAATGAGAGAACTTTTTCCGGACCATATGCTCAGTTTGTGGCTCTTGAAACATTTTCTCCCACTCTGTCTTATCAAGAAATAATCGTATTTTTTATTGAAAGAGAGCATCACGAGCCACAAATGCTTTGTTCTGGTAGTTAATGTAGGATTATTGGGCACTTGTTTCATTCGGTTAACTTATAAATTAGGTACGCTACCTATCCATATCGTATATGAAATAAAATCCGACTGTTTTAAATGTGCTTTGATATGGTGTGAAAAGAAATAGCAGACAAAAATATTAATATCCCAAGGTTAGTCAAATGGCTCAGTTTGACTTGACAAAGACAAAACCGTATCGTATAAGGTTCTGTTTCTCTATTAAACAACGCCTGATCTCATAATGTGTGTTAGAGAAGTTAACTCGTGAAACTATTTCACAATACTTTTGGTGAAAATCAAAGTCAACACTTAGATATTTATAGTTACGATTTAGTCGTAAGTCCTTGATCTAATACTCTTAGTGATTAACTAATTCACATTGAAGCTCTTTGAATCAAATATTTCTCTTAGCACCTCATTAAGTAGAATCAAACACAATATCGACTTAAATCGTCGATAAATAAAGTGAAGTATACTCTTAGTGGTTACCATCTCTGGTTGTGTTTGTTTTTGGATCACGCATATTCTTATGTAATAGGGCCAATAACTCACTAGTTCGATATCCTTTTCAACAAAAAAGGGCACGAATCATCTTGCCTTAAATACAAGATTCGCACACACCATAAGATTCAAAATCAAATGGTTTAGATGTGCTACACAATCCAGAATTAAGATTAGATTTGGTCACCAATTTTGAGCCTTTTTCAATCTATATGACAAGTAATTTCTAGTTTAGGTCAAGAATATATTTACCTTTGATTGGTATGAGATAACCATTGACCAAGTATAGGCATAAAAAGATACAACGCTTGTTCCATTCACAAAAGTGAAACACTTGTGTCGTACACTAAAGTGGATACTATATTCTTTATTTAGAGGTCATGTACATAATAATATTTATTAAAGTATACCTCTAAATCAAAAACTAGATTGATCACATTATTATTTTTATATGTCTCTATAGAAATAAAACTACAATAGTTATATTTTCCTTGTAGGTCGACATTTAATCATGGATATTCGCCGCACGAATCATTATTATATGCATTGAATACATTGATGAGAACCATAATATTTATCTAATACCTAAAAATTTCATTTTTGCAATATAAATGTCGATTATATAGATATTATGGGTGAAAGTACTATTAGGTGTAGTACACCTAATTTCTCCAGAAAAACTTGGGGCAGATTCATCTATAGTGTCTTACACTGTAAAATAGAATCATCAAAAGTTGGGTTCGACACTTTGCTTGGGTTTTGACTTTACTATTCAAAATAGCCTTGCCTTTTTTTTCCCTCGTCGTGTGCCAACATCGTGCCAACCAACTCTTGAACGTCGTCCTATATTAACAATTAAGAATAAAACATCCTTCTTATAACTCCCACTCACTTTCATGAATCTCTATTTAGGGCAATAGATTAGAAATATAATGAAGACTATGTTGGCGCCAGTGTCCTCCACAGTTAGTGCAATAACATAAATAAACCTCTGTAGGTTCACAGGGTATACTTTGTATAATAATCAGTTGATTAACGTTTATCAATAACGGTTGGCTTGCTAGATAAGTTTGACGTTATTGTCATACAGATGGCGGTGATCAACTGGTCCCTAAAAGTCACACCTATAGGATGTGTTTGAGAGATGTGATTATTTGAGAAAATGATCATATTGATGCCCAAATAAATGACTAAAAGGTTAGTCAGTGTATTTGACTAAAAGGTTAGTCAATGTGATGATGAGACGATTATTTAATAATGATTAAATAAAGTTAGCTGAGACGAATTAACTGTAATTCGTAAAATTGAATATAAAAGGTTATATTTAATTGTTGTATATAATGTAAGCTAATTAAACATAAACCGTTATAATTAATTGGCAAATTATAAATATACGGATATTTATAATTAATGATGTATTATAATGTCGGTCCTTGACATATGACGATTATAATATATTACATTATATTGGAAGCTAAAATGACCGAAACACAGTATCCAGATACACTCGGGTTTTCGGGTCAATGGGTAGTTATTTGAGGAGACTAAATCTCCTCATATAAACCTATGTGTGCCGTGAGAAAAAAAAAAAAAAAAGCAGTAGAAAATTCTAACCTAATTCATCTCTATCTCACACAGCCTCTCTATCATTCACACAGAGACAAAAGTTAACAGTAACTTTTGACAAAAACACAAAACAAAAGGTTAACAGTAACTTTTGAAAACTTCTAGCAATTCAAGGGCATATCTCATACAATCTTGGGTGCAACGATTAGGAGGATATCTACTTTGATATCTCTGTTCTTTACGCCAATTGCTAGGACCGGAGGTTGATTTCTAAATCTATACTCTTATTCTTGTTTTCGTTTATGACTAGTATAATCTAGTTTTTACTATTTCGTTATAATCCTATAATAATTGTATTGTGGTTATACCGATTTCCCACAAGTGGTATCATAGCATAGGCCACGCAATTGTTTTAATTTGATTTCATAAACCGAAACTGTTTATGCCGCTGTGTGTTTGACTCGATCGAGGACTTTAGTGTCTCGATCGAGCGGTTTTTGTAAGTTTTTGGACGATCGAGTTCTTGTTTTCACTCGATCGAGCAGTTTTCTCAATTTTTTGGTCGATCGAGTACTTGTGTTCGCTCGATCGAGCGGTTTTCTCAAAATGTTAGGTCGATCGAGTGATGTTATACTTGATCGAGGTCCCTGTTTGTCGACTAGGAAGAATTAGTCGATCGAGAGACTTTATAGTTTAATTTCTTCTCGATCGAGTACTTTACAGAATCGTATTTCCTTTCGTATTCGTTTTCATTTACATTTATTTTGTTATTTTAATATGTTAAAATAACATACAATAGATTTGTAGATGTTTTAATTTAATAAAGATTAGATTAAAATGAAAATGAAAATGATGTTGAATGAGTTTATCATTTGAAAGGATATTAATTTTTCCCTATTTTGTCGATAAGGACCGTTTTGTTAAAAAAATATATTTTTTTTTTTGCCAAAAATTTATGCTGAAAAAAAAATTCTTTTTTTCGTGTTCAAGTTTTTGGCCTTTAATTGTACATCATTCGGATTGTGTATAATTAATGTGAATCGGTTCACATATGCCTAATATCTTACATTTTAAAGCAGTTTGAAATGTTTAGGATAGTTCATTTTATCAGTAAAATGAATCGGGATTGTAATTAATGTGGGTAATTACAGAATCACCACATAATCATAATCTATGTTGAAAGGGTGGTTTGGATAATAAAACATCGTAATAACTGTATTTTGTCTTGCATGTTTTATTTTAGTTGATGCTTTTATAATGTTTTTGGATTGTTTGAATGAATTTTTTATCGTATTTTACAATCAGTTGTAACTTAGTGTGGCCTTAGTAGATTGTGTTACCGTAATGATGGTAACATAGTCTTGGATGTATTTTGAGATCTCGCATCTCCATTATTTTTAGTTTTGGGTTTTGAAATTAGTATGTAATAAATAGGATCTATGTAATTTTATATGTTGTAATTTAGAAGAAGACTAAAGATGGAGATTTGAGCTCACTCCCGCTACATGGACCAAGAAGGGTGATAAAGTCAAGCTTCGAGGGTCCAATCAGTTGGATTCCGAGTTGTATTTATTCTTTTTGGTAGGATAGGCCACACTAGGACATGTTTTTCTTTTACGTTTTTCATTCTCGTTTACTTTCCATCACATGATAGATAATTGCATCATATTCCGCCTAAACCAAACCACCTAATAAAATGCATGTAAAATGATTCATATAGATTGAATATTTTAATCATGGACATACAGATGTCACTCGCTTTTAGGGCCATCACCTTAGTTAAATCATTCTCGAGTTGCTAGACATTCGTTCACTTAAAATGAATTTAAGTTAAGATGATGGGACCTTCCCCTATAAATTAAAATTGAGATTAGTCTTTATAGGGAAAACTACTATGAGCCCCTTCTTCGTCGGAAGTCATAATATGACCCCTTCTACGTTGGGTAAGTAGTGAGTGTTGACCTATTTTATCTCAACATTATAGTACGAGTAATATCTCGTGATTATGATGGACTAAAGATAGAATTTACAAAAATTTATCGACCAGGAATTCTAAAAGTAGAATTAGCCAAGAGGTTGGCTTATCAATTTACAGAAATTGAGTCTTGGGATCATTTATATAATTCGTGAGGGAGGTCAATTGTATAAATGCACGAGTCATCGAATTAAACAGTTTTTCATTTGACTCAAAATTTAAAACGATGAAACTTATCATATTTATTTTCCTTTTTCCACAGTCATATATTCAGATATAACTGCTAATAACAAATGGCTGGCCATACTGATGACCCAATGCCAAGTGCCACGCTCGGACGTGAGTCCTGGCTTAAGATGTTCATGGACACTATGAATCAGTCAACGGGGCTGAAGAATAACGGGTCCAACTTTGTGGACTGGGAGGCGGCATTA
The DNA here is from genome assembly GCA_022085475.1 of Heliosperma pusillum. NCBI lineage: Eukaryota > Viridiplantae > Streptophyta > Magnoliopsida > Caryophyllales > Caryophyllaceae > Heliosperma > Heliosperma pusillum. Next base: position 13,303 of record JAIUZE010048154.1, read on the forward strand.
CGGAATGCTGCCATTGCTGAAAGTAAGCTCAAGTACTTGACTGAGCCACTACCCACCACCACTACCCCTACCCTACCCTACCACCACCCACCGCCAAACCCGGCCCCATGCAGGAGCAAATGAATCACTTGCTTATAGTGATTTCGTAAGGAGGCGGTGCGATAAAGAAACTTACCCTCTTTTCATGGCAATCAATTTGCAAAGGCGATTCATTGCCCAAGGTGCAACAAGATTTTCACCACGCTCTCTAACGAGTTCTCGAAAGCTCTGAGGATCGTTAGCTATGAGCATACATGTCGTTTCTTTGAAGCGAAACTCCAGAAAGGCCAAGCAGTTAGCCCACACATTCTTGACATGATTGAGAATGTCGAGAAACTGGAGGCACTTGGTTGCAAAATCGATGAGAAGATCGTCATAGACCGCGTTCTTCATTCACTTCATGATGGTTTTGCCCTTTTTCAGGGCAAATTACTATATGAATGATATGAAGAAGAGTCTTCATCAGCTCCACTCACTCCTTGTACAGACAGAGAGTGATCTGAAATTGAGTGGGAGTCTGAAACAGGACGTTCTCATGATAGCAAACAAGGGCAAAGGTAAGGGAAAGGCTAAGGCTAACCTAGCTGTAGGGAAGCCAAAATTCAAAAAGCCAGGGCAAGGCAAGAGTGGGCCTGGTGAGACTAGCGGTAGCTCACATGGCAAGACAAAGAGCGATGAAGGTAACGTGGAGTGCCACCACTGCCACAAGTTTGGGCATTGGAGGAGGAACTGCCTCGTGTACCGTGAGGACATAAAGCAGGCCGCGTCTCTCCTGTTGGTATGTCTTCTTCTTTTATTCATATGATTGAGATCAACCATGCAAGTTTCGGAACTTGGGTACTAGATACTGGTTGTGGTTCTCATCTGTGCAATCATTTGCAGGGTCTAAGAAACATCACAACTCTCGCAAGGGGTGATGTGGACCTGCGAGTGGGGAATGGAGCAAGAATAGCTACCGTTTCAGTGGGAACATATGTAATCCAACTCCCGAGTGGATTTGAGTTATTTCTGAATAATTGTTACTATGTACCCAGTTTATCTAAAAACATTATTTCAGTTTCCGTACTTGATAAGGACGGCTTTTCGTTTGTAATAAAGGATAATAGCTGTATTTTCTCTTTAAACGAAATGATTTATGGTAAAGCAGTTTCCATGAATGGGATTTATCTTTTAGATCAAACCACAGATATAATGCATGTGAGTAGTAAGAAAGCAAAGGTTGGTGACAAAGATCAAACCTATTTATGGCATTGCCGTATGGGACACATAAATGAAAAACGCGTGAAGAAGCTCATTGACAATGGGGCTATATCCCCATTTGACTATGAATCTTTTGGCACGTGTGATTCATGTCTCATAGGCAAAATGACTCGAATTTCCTTCAAAGGTGTTGGAATGCGCGCTGCTGACCTATTAGGACTCATACATACTGATGTGTGTGGACCTATGTCAATCAGCGCTAGAGATGGCTATAGATATTTTATCAGTTTCACGGACGAATTGAGTAGATATGGTTATGTCTACTTAATGAAGCATAAAAGTGAGTCCTTTGACAAGTTCAAGGAAATCCAGAATAAGGTTGAAAACCAGCTGGATAGAAAGATTAAAGCACTACGTTCAGATCGTGGTGGCGAATATCTTTCGAAGGAGTTTGATCGACACCTTAAAGACTGTGGTGTAGTACGGCAGTTAACTCCACCTGGAACACCACAATTGAATGGTGTGTCCGAACGGAGAAATCGAACATTACTTGATATGGTTCGATCCATGATGAGTCACACGGTTGTACCTTGATTCATTGTGGGTTATGCTCTTTTGTCAGCTGCTCTAATACGTAAAACCGAAGTCCGTCTAAAGCAGTAGACAGACTCCATTGAATTATGGAAGGGAACGGTCCCCTACTTGTCCCTTTATTCGGGTTTGGGGCTGCGAGGCTTATGTCAAGTGGAGACCTGACGATAAGCCTCGGCCGCACGCTCTGTCAGACATACTTTATTGGTTATCCAAAAGGAATTTTTGGTCATTACTTTTATTCGCCTACCGAACAACGTGTTTTTGTTGCGGCTAGTGCGAAGTTTCTAGAGAGAATTTCTCGAGAACAAGACGAGTGATAGAACCTTCGATCTGTCGGAGGTTCAAGAGCCAACAACCGAGCAACCAATGGAGGAAATTGTTCCTTCATCATCAGCTGCGGTAAATATTCCTGAGGAACCCAGGAGGTCGGGTAGAGTCTACATTCCTCAGAATTATT
>JAIUZE010048156.1:0-33177 GCA_022085475.1 Heliosperma pusillum
GTGAATTATTAAATCTTACGTAAAACCCCGCTTGACTTAAATGATATCCAATTAAACTACGATCTCGTCTTATAAGTTCTAACATGTGAGAAATAATAATTTTATGAAAAACCTTTTTAATTAAATATTTTACTTATTAATATTTCTCGCTTGCTAATTATTACAAAACACGATAAAATTGACGATAACTCAAAAACCGTCACGAGTCCCAAAGTGGGACCCATGGGTTGAGTTGGGCCGGGCCCACATGGGCCTGGACTGGGCCCCACGGCTGTTTTGGCTACCAATGGGCTGTTTTGATTTAACTTTTCTAAAACCGATTTCTAATATTTTCCCGCATGCTTAACATAATTAAAACCCGTCAAAACAACAATTAAACAATCAAACATCGACACAACCCAAGGACCAAAACCCGGACCCACCATGGACCAACCCAGACCGGGTCTGAACCGGCCTGGACCGGTCTGGTTTGGTCCGGTTTGGCCAGCCACCATAACCGGCCACTTCCACGGCCAACCCCACCACCCATACAACTTAATTCTAACATGATTTTTCATTAACAACAACCATTTTAACAACCAATTTAACCATCAATCATACAAAAATCATTATTATGAAAAATCATCCAAATTCACCAAGAACACTAACATATGAGAAATTTCCTAAACAACATAAAAATCATAACTTAATAAAATTCATCAAAATTCATCAAGAACACTAACATATGAAAAATTTCCTAAACAACATAAAAATCATAACTTAATAAAAATCATCAAAATTCATCAACATGATAAAAACAACTCCTTATCATATTACTACTAAAATTCCATAAATCATAAAAACATGAACTAAAACAAAGATGAACCAAAAACTAAAGAAACAAAGGCTAAAGCTATGTTACTAACTAAAATCATAAAAACCATAACATGAACCAAAACTAAAAGCTATGTGACATTAATTCGTCGAGTAAAACGGAATTGTTACCTTAGCTAGAAAAATCAATTAGCACCAAAATAAGAAGTATAAACTAAGAAACCCGTCTTCTAATCTTCCCCTAAGATATACGAGTCACCAAACTCGTCTTCAAAATCTTCCCCTATAAGAAATGACAAGTAAAACATTATTAGAAGTAAAAATAGATTTTCCATAATTAAAGTGTTGAAAACGATTTTGACGGAATTGAAAATAAACCGTACGTGAAGATGGAGGGCGAGGAGGAGATTCTAGAATTATAAGTTAGGACGGATTTAATTAAGAAATGAAGATTTTATGAAGGTTTTGCTCAAGAACAATGAAGAACAAATGATGAACGACGAAGAACACGAAGAACGATTAAAGAAAGTGATATTTTGATCTTTATTTGATTTATTGTAAAATAAAAAGTTGTTGGTGAGTTATGTTGGGTGAGGGAGCCGTGTATTATAGAGGAAATATGGAGTCGGATTTTGAAATTGTTGTTACGGAATTAACTCGCGTTAAATAAGTATATTACGGTAATTGATTAAATATTACGTTAATTAAATTAAATATCTAGATATTATGTTATATTAATGAAAAGAAATGAAAATATCAAGCCCTAGGAGAGGGACAAAGGAGACGTGAGAAATGAACACAAATCGGGTCGGTTTTTAAGCGATTGCGGAATTTAAGTTGACAGACCGATAAAGTTACAAATATCTTAGATATTATTATTAGTTTAATCATATTAATTAAAAGATCTAACATGAGTGAAAAATAGGTGACATGGGGCGTGTGAAATGGGTAGGAATCGGGTCTGATTTTGAGCGATTTGCGTAATTTAAACGGACCGATCGATAAAGCTACAAATATCTTAGATATTTGTATTAGTTTAATCGAAACAATTAAAATATCTCAAGTGAGTGGAAAACGATGACATGGGCGTGTGACTCATGCCAAAGTCGAGTTTCTATTTTTGTTTCGGGATTTACGATGAGTCGGGAATAGTTAAATGACGCTCGGGATTAAACCGTAAAAGTTATTCTTTAATTCCGAATAAATTCAAAATAATTATATTAAATTATGATAAATCTTAATAATCTAAATAAAAATAAATCAAAAATATTATTTTTTTAAATAAAATTTCGGTCTTCATACTTATGAGACGAGTCGGGAAAAGTCAACGGAAGTCAAAGTTTACTGAAAAGTCGAGAAAAGTCGAAGATGACTTAAAAGTCAAGAAAAGTTTAGGACGACTTAAAAGTCAAGAAAAAGTCAATGACGACTTTAAAAAGTCAAGGAAAAGTCAAAGACTACTTAAAAGTCAAGAAAAGTCAAAGATGACTAAAAACGGTCTTTTCATGAAATCTCTCAGAAATTCCAAATACGAACGCGGAATTTCAAAATAAGACTCGGAACAAAAGTTTCTATTTTAAAAACTTAAGTTCTACTGAAAGTGTTAGTAAATATTTTTTACTAGAAAAATTGGGTACTTTTCGGGTTGTTACAGAACGATGAGAACGATGAAGAACTATGAAGAGCGATTAAAGAAAGTATAATTAGATCTTAATTGTAAAATAAAAAGTAGTTAGTGAGTAATGGTGGGTGTGAGCCGTGTAGTTATAGAAGAATTAATGAGTCGGGTTTTGAAATTGTTGTTACGGAATTGACTCGGGTTTAATAATTATATTACGGTAATTGATTAGATATAATTAGATATTAAGTTAATTAAACCAAATATTTAGATATTATGTTATTGTAATGAAAAGAAAGGAAAAATATCTAGCTTAAGAGAGGAGAGGAGCCGTGTGGTTTGGTGATAGTCGGGTCTGTTTTTTAAACGATTTGCGTAATTTAAGTTAACAGATCGATAAAGTTATAAATATCTAAGATATTATTATTAGTTTAATCATAAGAATGAAAATATCTAAAGTGAGTGGAAAAAGATGACATGGGGCGTGTGACTCATGCCAAAGTCGAGTTTCAGGTTTGTTTCGGGATTTAAGATGACTCGGGAATAGTTAAATGACGTTCGGGTTAAAACCGTAAAAGTTATTCTTTAATTCCGAATAAATTCAAAATAATTATATTAAATTATCATAAATCCAAATAAATCTTAATAAAAATAAATTAAAAATATTATTTTTTTAAATAAAATTTCGGTCTTCAAAATTACAAGGCGAGTCGGAAAAAGTCAACGAAAGTCAAAGTTGACTTAAAAACGGGATTCCCTTGGAATCTCGCAGAAATTCCAAATACAAACTCGGAATTTCAAAATTCGACTGGAACCAATTAATTCCACTTTAAAACTTAAACAGGCTGAAAAGTATCCGTAAAATATTTTCAATAGAAAAATAGGGTACTTTTCGGGTTGTTACAGAAATAAATCTAGAAAATATTCCGCAAACAGGAACAACAAGCTGGGGAAGAGGCGCAGCAGGAACTGCGACTCTTAGAAGAGGCGCAGCACTTGCTGCGTTTTTTCCCGAGCAGTTTCCTCCTTTGAAATAAAGATTTCCACGTTTCTATTATGAAATTGCGGTAGATTTCGAATTCTTTCTAAATAAAATACAAATATATTTTACCAAAAAAGATAAGTTTTGAAATATTAAAACATCCAGAATATTCTCGAGCGTTCAGGCTCAGTTTTAAAAGACGGTTTAAAGAAAATGAAGCAGTTTTTTACCTGGACTCCAAATAAACTCTAGTGACTATCAAAACGACCGTATCGGCACGTAGATAACGAACAAGGCTTGGACAAGGCAAAAGTCACAGTATAGCTATCAGGTCAATCGAATATTACAACCTGATGACTATGGCGATGCGAGGCGGTTCAAGGGGTCTAAACCAAGGACATGTCGTTGGGAACACTTTTAAGTCTGTCGACTGTCAGGGAGGGTCGTTTAAAGTCCGTTAGATTACGTATAAAAGCTCGCTAGCCATAAGAATGAGTCATACGTGAGAGATCTTCTTATTTGGACTAAGGTTGCGATGTGAGGGTCGCAAGCCGTCTGAATATGGTCCATAACGAGGTTCGCCAGCAGCTAGGGATAAGGCGCATAATGAGGCTGACCAACCGTTTAAAAGGGCGCGTAGTGAAGCTCAATAGCCGTTGAAAGGGCGCGTGATAAAGCTTGTCAGCCGTTAAAAAGGCGCGTAATGAAGCTCGATAGCCGTTGAAAGAGCGTGTGATGAAGCTGGCTAGCCATTGAAAGGGCGCGTGATGAAGCTCGTCAGCCGTTGAAAGGGCGCGTGATGAAGCTTGCCAGTCGTGGAAAAGGTGTATATGAGAATTTGTATGTCTCTGTCTTCAGCCAGACTCTCGTTGGGAGAAACACATGTTGAAGTAGAACTCTGCTGGGGAAAGGATTTAGGGAGAGTTGGGGATTGCTTGAAATTGCTTTACGTGATTGAAAAATCAAAACTTGACATTATTATCTCTTTTTGCAGGCGTGGGTGTACTCTTGTTTTCCAGGGTTCGCGCCCAAGATGACAAAGCCTAAGCCGCAAGCGTACCCAGTTTGGAGGGATTGGGTGGTGTGTTATGAGAAGAGCCAGCGCTCTTCTTATGATGTCTCTAGGAGATCGAGGTGGCAGGCGTTTGTATTTTTTCAAATTGAATATATGAAAGAGTCATTTGATTTGTGTAGGAGATCAAGGTGGCAGGCGTCAAGTCCACAGCTTACTCCGAGGTGTTGGAAGGTAAGCCTCTAACTTCGGCTATCTTCATTATTTCACTGCATATGCGCTTGATTTGACCCTTATTTCAATATAGGTGGCACCGTCTCAGCACGTAGCGTTGTAGAGGGTGGCCAACCGGTTGCGGGCTACGGCCATCAACGCGCTCTTAGGTGGCCGGGGTCGACAGATATGAACCTCGCATTCCTTTTCCATCTTTACTGTATCTTCAAGTATTTTGAAATGAAGTGATTAAAATAAGGCATTTCTTCACAGAGAGACTTGGCTTGTCTATTGAGGGAGCTGGAGGCTAGGGATGGTGAGATCACCGCTCTCGAGCTGACTGTAGCCATGCTGGGTGGCGATGAGGATTAGCTGCCCCTAGCTTTTGATTTTTGGATTTTGTTTTGGGCGAGAGCCCCCATTTTGATGTACATGCCTCTTTTGAGTGCCTCTGTTGTTTGTTATTTTTTGTTCCTGCAGGTCAGTCTAAAATTAGGTTTAGTAGACGACTGTTTCTGCCATCATGCTGCCGAAGTCACATAGAAATCACATAATTTACAGGTAGTATATTGTTGGCCTAAACTGGCGCAAAACAAAAATGGAATGTTCAAAAATGCGCAAAAATGACCGGATGGTAGGGAGGGCTATCTTCCTTAAAAATTATATTCAAAGGAAATGTATAAGTGTTTGTAATGACCAGACATGTAGAAATGTTTGAAATGACCAAACCTGTATAAGTGTTTGAAATTGTGATACACGGATTCACGCTCCTTTCTAAACTGTGGTGCACTAAGAACCATAGATGGAGAAACGAGGGAAAAGCATAGAAATACGCATTTGTGGAGTCGCCACCAACTTTTGTGGGAAGTTGGAACTGTTCGAATACTTTATGTCATGTCAAGACACAAAGTAATGACATGAACACCAAGAACTTGTTACCCTTAGCATTCTATGTCTAGAATGACTCTCGTGGATGCCATCGAACACGCGTGCTCACGGAGATCTGGAGTAAGCGGTGAGGTACTAGGAAGTTCTTTAATCGAACACCTAATCTCGTCCGCCTCGATAGCGGCCTCTACTAATGATTAGAGAAACTCTTTTGTACTCGATATGTTGTCGGTTATATACATGCTATACAACATCCACGGTTTAACCCTAGCTTGTGAGCGTAGACTATGTTGGTGAACATGTAATTTAGCAACCAATTGAGTCAAATAGGAATTAGAATTGATTGTATGTGAAAAACGCACTTAAATCATACAATCGTTGCAATAATTAATGACTAATAAAATTACAATAGAATTACAAAGGATTACAACGGATCTCGAGATCTATGTCGAAAATATACCCAAAAGAAAGATTTGAAGAAAAGGGAAAGAATAAAACGAACAAATTAGAACCGATATTAGAATTAATAGTCGATTAATTAATAATTAACCTATGTCGAAGTGATAAAGGAAGTTTAGAGACAAAATCCAACTCAGAACAGCCGCAGCACGCAGGTGATGCGTACTCTGGAAGAGGCGCATCAACCCCTGCGTCTGTTCTAGACGTGGGTTCTGGCAGTGAAGCTAGAATCGCGATCATTTAGCGTTCATTGGTGATTATGGATTTATGACTCGAGTGAATGTGATTAATTAATTAAATTACAAGACTAAAACCGACTAATATTGACTATTAGGGATCTAAGTCAAGGATTAACATCTAAATAAAATACTACGATTAAAAAAAACGACTTATTATACAAAGAAAAGACTAATTAAAGGAAGTTTTGAAAAGGTTTTGACATACTTCCGACTTGAATCTTACATGAATTGATAGAATAAAATACGAAGTAAAATACATAAGATGAGAATATTACACCCTCAGACTTACATGTTGACAAAACGAGATTAACTAAGTTGCGTTTTAGCGATAGCTCGACTCGAATGTAAAGAAAGTGCCCTTGTTTAAAGGATCGAAAATTGATTAGTTCAATTGATTAGGTGTAGTGGTCAAATTGGTAAGTCAAATGCAAATGTGACGGGAACCCAGATAGATATCAGCTTACGTGGTCGATTGATCTAGCGCGTAGATGTCAAAAAGCTTAAAGCAAGGTCTAAAATGCAAAGTGAGAAGAGAAGATAAGGGGCGGAACACTCGAGTGCCTTGAAAGTGAGAACAAACCTCTTTTTTATTGGGAAAAATCCGACGAGTTTTGGAATAACTCGAACACGGAAATAAATCTAGAAAATATTCCGCAAACAGGAACAACAAGCTGGGGAAGAGGCGCAGCAGGAACTGCGACTCTTAGAAGAGGCGCAGCACCTGCTGCGTTTTTTCCCGAGCAGTTTCCTCCTTTGAAATGAAGATTTTTACGTTTCTATTATGAAATTGTGGTATATTTCGAATTCTTTCTAAATAAAATACAAATATATTTTACCAAAAAAGATAAGTTTTGAAATATTAAAACATCCAGAATATTCTCGAGCGTTCAGGCTCTAGTGACTATAAAAAAGACCGTATCGGCACGTAGATAACGAACAAGGCTTGGACAAGGCAAAAGTCAGAGTATAGCTATCAGGTCAATCGAATATTACAACCTGATGACTATGGCGATGCGAGGCGGTTCAAGGGGTCTAAACCAAGGACATGTCGTTGGGAACATTTTTAAGTCTGTCGACTGTCGGGGAGGGTCGTTTAAAGTCCGTTAGATTACGTATAAAAGCTCGCTAGCCATAAGAATGAGTCATACGTGAGAGATCTTCTTATTTGGACTAAGGTTCCGATGTGAGGGTTGCAAGCCGTCTTAATATGGTCCATAACGAGGTTTGCCAGCAGCTAGGGATATGGCGCATAATGAGGCTGACCAACCGTTGAAAAGGGCGCGTAGTGAAGCTCAATAGCCGTTGAAAGGGCGCGTGATAAAGCTTGTCAGCCGTTAAAAAAACGCGTTATGAAGCTCGCTAGCCGTTGAAAGAGCGTGTGATGAATGTGACAACCCTCGCGAATGCGGAAATATAAAACAAACAAGCATGTGAATTATATTGCGGAAATAGGTAGTTTTAAAAACTTTTATACATGCAAGTTAAATAAAACGAGGAGTGTCAAAATGTTACAAACTAAATACGGAAATACAACAAAGAGACGGGGTCTCTTAAAATGTTAGCAAAGAACAAGTGTTTAGCAAAACTAGCTAAAATCGTCTAGAGGTGAAACTTCCAGGGACAACGCCCGCTAGCTCACACCCGAACCCTAAATAGTCAAAACAAAAAGCCATCCATTGCAAGCAACCTGTTCATTCATGAAAAACATGAACGCCACAGTCAGTGGGGAGCAACTCCGGGTTCTCCCAGCCATATCACATCAAACGTACATATAAGGAAATACCAAAGTAAAATCATGCATATATAGATATACATGTGAGATACGATAAGGATAGATAGGCAATCCAATATATATAATGATAAGATCATATGGAAATCAAATCCGAAACCATCATGCTATACAAGACTCGGGAAAGACACTCTTAGGCAACCGAATACGCTCACTAGGGCTTACATCTCACTGTTAGCGGTATAAGTTTGATAAGATTGAGACTCGACAAACAAACCATACCAAGTCATTCAATGATCAATCATATAATCATTCATCCAACCATACCAATATATTGACGACATCTCTCACGGTAAATGAAACGCACTAGCATCGTGTACAATAGCAAGACAAGTCAATGGAAGTCCACAGGATAAGACGTTTCCCTGAACCGTATACGATAAGACGTTTCGTATACTCATGACCCAGACAAACAAGTTCACGGGATAAGACGTTTCCCGGAATGTACGATAAGACGTTTCGTACACACAAGACTCTAATCCTCTCGGTAGGACGACGATAATAATACGGTCCTAGTCTAAACCTGGCCAGACTCTCGGAATAAGACGTGTTCCGATTCGACATGTGGTAAGACGTTCCACATCCAAGACACGGACTTACAATATATATGCCGAGTACCCCAAATTCGGTAAACCACACGAAAGAGGCGGAAAGAGATCTATAGTCAAAAGTCAAGCTAGTACGCTACATGCAATAACACCACCTCGCAAGTATACAACATTTGACGGTCGGGTCGACCAACGCATTGCGTTCGCCTCCTAACAACGTCGTCATATCCCCACTAAACATGCAAACGAGCATCAAGGATACACCCCATCGCTCCGACATTCCAGTCTAACGAGTATAAGGTGTAGCCGGGAAATGAGAGTTCATAGCACAAATCATTAGTGCTCAATTCATAACATACGTAAAACCGACTCAAAAGAGGGATATATCGAAAACCGTCACGAAACATGTGATACAAGCGAATAGAATATCATATATCCAAAACATGAATATTATAAGTCATTACGTAAAATTATACGATAAACGGATCATGCGAACTATTATAAATTACGAGTTTTATATGTTAGAGGAAAAACATCACAGCCGTGTTCCAGGCCGGTCAATAGGGAGGCGGCCGGTGGGCCGGCTCAGAACACAAGGCAAAACCAAAAATTATAGAAAACAGAGAAATGTGGTCTAGGCCGGTCGGTGGACCGGCGGCCGGTCGACCGGCACAGAGCCCCTATACAAATTTCACATAAAACTTCAACATTGTTACTGATGTGTTCCCAGCCGGTTGGCAGACCGGCGGCCGGTCGACCGGCCAGGAACACTCCTTCATCCGTGAGCTTCCTTTACATATTCAATCCATTTCAATTCTCATAAATCAATTCTAATAATCATCAACAATCAATATACATCATTAATAATCATCATATAACAACATTCATTAATCATAGCATGATTCCTAAGCTTCTAATCGTATTCTAAATACGATTTCTAGCATATAAAGCATGTAAAACACGTAAATGATACCGAGTAACCCTTCACCGTTACCTTTATGCGTCTTCCCTACTCGTCAAGCTCCTCTTCAATAAGGTAATAGTCTTTGTCGGGATCTTGGAGGTCACCGCCTACAAATAGATCGTAAAAAGATGAATAAAGTTCATCTTGAGAAAGACGGAAAGCTTGAAAAGCGAGAAAGACGATGATTTTAACATCAATACGGATAGAGGAAGGTACGGGGAGAAGAATGAGACGAACTTACGGGAATTCTATCAAGTAACGTAGAAGTTACGATGATTCAAAGATCGAAAAATGGATGGAACAAGGGTTTTGATATTTCTTAAGAAGGAAGAAATGTGTTTGTTTGATTTTGTGTAGGAAAAATAGGTTAAGGAGTAGTGTGAGTTGTATAGGAGAAAAGTCAACGGAAGTCAAAGACGGTTCCAAAGCCAAGAAAAGTCAAAGACGACTCAAAAGTCAAGAAAAGTCAAAGACGACTCAAAAGTCAAAAAAAATCAAAGACGACTCAAAAGTCAAGAAAAGTCAAACTCGCCTTAAGGCGGGATTCTCATGGAATTTCGCGCAAATTCCAAATATGAACTCGGAAATTCTAAATTCGACTCGAAAATAAATTCTATATTAAAACTTAAATTTGCTGAAAAGTATCCATAAAATATTTTCACTAGAAAAATAGGGTACATTTCCGGGTGTTACAATGAAGCTGGCTAGCCATTGAAAGGGCGCGTGATGAAGCTCGTCAGCCGTTGAAAGGGCGCGTGATGAAGCTTGCCAGTCGTGGAAAAGGTGTATATGAGAATTTGTATGTCTCTGTCTTCAGCCAGACTCTCGTTGGGAGAAACACATGTTGAAGTAGAACTCTGCTGGGGAAAGGATGCAGGGAGAGTTGGGGATTGCTTGAAATTGCTTTACGTGATTGAAAAATCAAAACTTGACATTATTATCTCTTTTTGCAGGCGTGGGTGTACTCTTGTTTTCCGAGGTTCGCGCCCAAGATGACAAAGCCTAAGCCGCAAGCGTACCCAGTTTGGAGGGATTGGGTGGTGTGTTATGAGAAGAGCCAGCGCTCTTCTTATGATCTCTCTAGGAGATCGAGGTGGCAGGCGTTTGTATTTTTTCAAATTGAATAAATGAAAGAGTCATTTGATTTGTGTAGGAGATCAAGGTGGCAGGCGTCAAGTCCACAGCTTACTCCGAGGTGTTGGAAGGTAAGCCTCTAACTTCGGCTATCTTCATTATTTCACTGCATATGCGCTTGATTTGACCCTTATTTCAATATAGGTGGCACCGTCTCAGCACGTAGCGTTGTAGAGGGTGGCCAACCGGTTGCGGGCTACGGCCATCAACGCGCTCTTAGGTGCACTAGGAACCATAGATGGAGAAACGAGAGAAAAGCATAGAAATACGCATTTGTGGAGTCGCCACCAACTTTTGTGGGAAGTTGGAACCATTCGAATACTTTATGTCATGTCAAGACACAAAGTAATGACATGAACACCAAGAACTTGTTACCCTTAGCATTCTATGTCTAGAATGACTCTCGTGGATGCCATCGAACACGCGTGTTCATGGAGATCTGGAGTAAGCGGTGAGGTACTAGGAAGTTCTTTAATCGAACACCTAATATCGTCCGCCTCGATAGCGGCCTCTACTAATGATTAGAGAAACTCTTTTGTACTCGATATGTTGTCGGTTATATACATGCTATACAACATCCACGGTTTAACCCTAGCTTGTGAGCGTAGACTATGTTGGTGAACATGTAATTTAGCAACCAATTGAGTCAAATAGGAATTAGAATTGATTGTATGTGAAAAACGCACTTAAATCATACAATCGTTGCAATAATTAATGACTAATAAAATTACAATAGAATTACAAAGGATTACAACGGATCTCGAGATCTATGTCGAAAATATACCCAAAAGAAAGATTTGAAGAAAAAGGGAAAGAATAAAACGAACAAATTAGAACCGATATTAGAATTAATAGTCGATTAATTAATAATTAACCTATGTCGAAGTGATAAAGGAAGTTTAGAGACAAAATCCAACTCAGAACAGCCGCAGCACGCAGGTGATGCGTACTCTGGAAGAGGCGCATCAACCCCTGCGTCTGTTCTAGACGTGGGTTCTGGCAGTGAAGCTAGAATCGCGATCATTTAGCGTTCATTGGTGATTATTGATTTATGACTCGAGTGAATGTGATTAATTAATTAAATTACAAGACTAAAACCGACTAATATTTACTATTAGGGATCTAAGTCAAGGATTAACATCTAAATAAAATACTACGATTAAAAAAAACGACTTATTATACAAAGAAAAGACTAATTAAAAGAAGTTTTGAAAAGATTTTGACATACTTCCGACTTGAATCTTACATGAATTGATAGAATAAAATACGAAGTAAAATACATAAGATGAGAATATTACACCCTCAGACTTACATGTTGACAAAACGAGATTAACTAAGTTGCGTTTTAGCGATAGCTCGACTCGAATGTAAAGAAAGTGCCCTTGTTTAAAGGATTGAAAATTGATTAGTTCAATTGATTAGGTGTAGTGGTCAAATTGGTAAGTCATCTGCAAATGTGACGGGAACCCAGATAGATATCAGCTTACGTGGTCGATTGATCTAGCGCGTAGATGTCAAAAAGCTTAAAAAAAGGTCTAAAATGCAAAGTGAGAAGAGAAGATAAGGGGCGGAACACTCGAGTGCCTTGAACGTGAGAACGAACCTCTTTTTTTATTGGGAAAAATCCGACGAGTTTTGGAATAACTAGAACGCGGAAATAAATCTAGAAAATATTCCGCAAACAGGAACAACAAGCTGGGTAAGAGGCGCAGCAGGAACTGCGACTCTTAGAAGAGGCGCAGCACCTGCTGCGTTTTTTCCCGAGCAGTTTCCTCCTTTGAAATAAAGATTTCCACGTTTCTTTTATGAAATTGCGGTAGATTTCGAATTCTTTCTAAATAAAATACAAATATATTTTACCAAAAAAGATAAGTTTTGAAATATTAAAACATCCAGAATATTCTCGAGCGTTCAGGCTCAGTTTTAAAAGACGGTTTATAGAAAATGAAGCATTTTTTTACCTGGACTCCAAATAAACTCTAGTGACTATCAAAACGACCGTATCGGCACGTAGATAACGAACAAGGCTTGGACAAGGCAAAAGTCAAAGTATAGCTATGAGGTCAATCGAATATTACAACCTGATGACTATGGCGACGCGAGGCGGTTCAAGGGGTCTAAACCAAGGACATGTCGTTGGGAACATTTTTAAGTCTGTCGACTCTCGGGGAGGGTCGTTTAAAGTCCGTTAGATTACGTATAAAAGCTCGCTAGCCATAAGAATGAGTCATACGTGAGAGATCTTCTTATTTGGACTAAGGTTGCGATGTGAGGGTCGCAAGCCGTCTGAATATGGTCCATAACGAGGTTCGCCAGCCGCTAGGGATAAGGCGCATAATGAGGCTGACCAACCGTTGAAAAGGACGCGTAGTGAAGCTCGATAGCCGTTGAAAGGGCGCGTGATAAAGCTTGTCAGCCGTTGAAAAGGCGCGTAATGAAGCTCGCTAGCCGTTGAAAGGGCGTGTGATGAAGTTGGCTAGCCATTGAAAGGGCGCGTGATGAAGCTCGCCAGCCGTTGAAAGGGCGCGTGATGAAGCTTGCAAGTCGTGGAAAAGGTGTATATGAGAATTTGTATGTCTCTGTCTTCAGCCAGACTCTCGTTGGGAGAAACACATGTTAAAGTAGAACTCTGCTGGGGAAAGGATGCAGGGAGAGTTGGGGATTGCTTGAAATTGCTTTACGTGATTGAAAGATCAAAACTTGACATTATTATCTCTTTTTGCAGGCGTGGGTGTACTCTTGTTTTCCAGGGTTCGCGCCCAAGATGACAAAGCCTAAGCCGTGAGCGTACTTAGTTTGGAGGGATTGGGTGGTGTGTTATGAGAAGAGCCAGCGTTCTTCTTATGATGTCTCTAGGAGATCGAGGTGGCAGGAGTCGAGCCCCAAGCTTACTCCGAGAGGCTGGAGTATATTGATGCGTCTGGCTCCGTGGGAATATATTTTGACGAAGGTGGGCTTCTGATTTTTGCTATCCTCTTTACTTCCATTGCATAAGAATGAAATTGTTTGATCCGTGTTAGCATCTAACTGCAGATTGCACCGTCTCAGCGCGCTGCGTTGCATTGTAGGCGGCCTGGACCGACAGGTATGAACCACTCGTTCCTTGTTCATTTTTTGAATTTTGAGATGAGATAACTGAAATGAGGTATTTCTTTGTAGAGAGCCTTGGAGCATGAGCTAGCTGAGTCTCGGAAGGAGACAGCGGAGTCCCGGGAGGAGATAGCTCGTCTATTGATGGAATTGGAGGGTAGAGATACTGCGATTGCTGCTCTCGAGGTTCAAGCTCGACTTATTGGCGATAAGGATTAGCCCTCTTTGTTTTGTTGTAGACTTTGGACTTGTTTTGGATAATGAATAAAGATTAAGTTAGTTAAGAAACTGATGAGTTTTTCTTTCTTTATCATTCTTGTCGAATTTCAAATGCAAATGCAAATGCAAATGCAAATGTCCTTCTATTCACACTTTAAAATAATAGCCGGTTGAATCATGTGATGTATTGCCAACGTATTCATTAGAAAAAATGAAATCAAACCTTGCCGTAGTCCGAGAAAATGTAAAAGAATAATTGTTCAAAGCAAGAGCCTGTAATGGACTTTAGAACAAGGTAGCATGAGCCTTTCTTACTCCAAAAAGAAGTACAATTCAATTTAGTTGATGACATGAGGATTATCCAAATGTCAAAATGCAAGAGAATAACGACATTAAATTCAAATGGCCAGGGGTCTGTTTTATTTCGTGCCGCATGACCGGCACGTGGGGTTGCACGAGGCGCATTATCATAGTGTATGCTAAGGGTAGTACCGTTTCAACTAGTCTAGGTTGGTAGGGTTAGCAAATTCATTCCCGTCTAGGTTTGTGATTTTAACTGCACCCCTTGAGAATATGGATTTGACTAACAAAGTTCCAGCCCAGTTAGGTTTGAACTTTCGTCTTGGATCGACAGGTAAGAGAGTTGTGACTGATTTGAGCACTAAATCCTCTTCTTTGATGTACCGGGATTTAACTCGTTGGTTGAATGCTTGTTTGATACGTGCTTGGTTTGTCTGTAGATTGTGTAATGCACGTAGTCTAAGTTCGTCCAAGAGGACGAGTTAATCATATCTATCCCTCTTCCAATCAGCTTCTGGGATTTGACTTTCTAAGAGAATACGTAGAGATGGGATTTCCAGCTCTCCTGGTTGTAAAGCTTCCCTTCCATAGGTTAGATAGAAAGGAGTGGCCCCACAACGCAAAGGGTATATTGCTTAGCCAACCACGGTAATTGTCGATCATTTTCTTGAGGATTGTGATGACATTCTTATTAGCTGCCTCTACCGCGCCATTAGTTTGAGGTCGATAACGCAAGGAATGTTGATGCTTGATCTTGTACTTGGCTAGCAACTGCTCAGTCTCTGCTTGGAAGTGTGATCCTGCAATGAAAATTCCTGGGGACTGCTTTATTTTGGTTAGTTTCAGAGGATGATAAATGAAAGTGATTAATTGCAATGAACGCTAACATAAATAGCATCAAAGCAGTAGGGAATACAGAACTTGAGTTCAAAATAGAGTTGTTGTTGTGTTGTAATTTTCTGAATTTATAAGAAAATGAAGTAAGAACAAGATAGTAGTCTTCCAAAGCACAAAGCCAATAGATAGAGGTTGTGATGAATGATTCCAGCAACTCAGCAAAGAGTCTATCTACACTCTTCCAGCACTAAGCAAAGAAGGGACTCAAGCACACAACCATGAGTTTAGGAATTAGACACAAAGGTTTCAAATTTTCGTTCATTAATCAAATCTCCTTGCTTACAACAGGTAGCTTGGCTTATATATGTCAAGGGTTTGCACCTCAATCGGTCAAGTTCATCTAACGGTCAATATTGGCTTAAAAAAGAGTACAAATAAACATCTACAACTCCTTACACAAGTTGAATAACAAAAGCTAGAAAACAAAAGTATAAAGCATAAAGTAATAAGATGGTTGGTTGTTCTTGTTACCATGTGTTATGAGTAGGTGAGGTCCTTGCAGCTCAAGGACACCAAAAGGTAGCTTAGAAGTCAGTCCTTGTCGAGACTTGGGGTTGGTGCAACTTTAAGAGCAAGGAAAATGAGCAACAGTCCAAAAAGAGGACCACAAGATGTCACTTTCAGAATTTCGGACTTTGTTGCTTGTATTTCTCAAGGCAAAAGTCCTTTTAAACTGACACAAAGATTGGCATTCTTTTTTTCATGACATAAGGACTCTTTTAGGATCAATAGCCACCTTGGAAGTGCCACTAAAAGCATTTGGAAATACAGCAATGAACCTGATGCCAGCAGCTGCCAAACAGACTTTAGATATATGGAACTTTAGATATTGAGGTTCGAGTACTAGCAGGTCACTGATAGCATGTGCTGTAATAGTTCGACATTCAGGGGCATCTTTCAGATGCTCTAGTTTCCTGCACAAATAGAATTCGGAAGGCCATGAGTACCCAAATTGAAGCCAGATGAGTTAGCTTCCTCCTCTAGTTGGATTCATTCAAATATAAGTCATGGATCTTTAGTTATGAGGCTTTGAGTAAGTTTAGGTCAAAACAGAATGTTCATCAGTTTTCCTGTACAACAACATGAACGTAAAAAAATCATATCTCCTTCATATAGTTGAGTCAAAATTCCCATGATGACTCAAATGAAAGCTAATAAAGTTAGCTTTCAAATACAAAATGAATAAACCAAAAATATCTAGCAATGTTGAGTTATTCAGATTGCAGTGATGACAGGTCATTTCCTGATTTCACGCAGAACAACAAAATAACATCTTCTTGCAGATAGCATAACCTCCTGTACAGTAAGGATTAGAAAGCCCATGTATAGCCAAACGGAAGCTATATGAGTTAAATATACACTCCATTTGGAATCATTCAAAAATATACCCTCGGCCTTCAATAATGATGCTTTGAGTAAGTCCACGTCAAGGCTGAACGGTGTAGTTGCATTCATACATCAGACTTGCATTGAAAAATTCTTATTGATTGGCTCATGATGAATAAAAAGGCCTATGATAGATCAAATGAAAGCTATGTATGTTTTATTTCATCTCAAAAAGTAATGGCTTGCAAATATTGTATGATCATTGATCTTGGCATTCTTCTTCACTGACATGTCATTTCAGAAAATTGAATAGCATTCCTGCACGACAGTCTTTGAATCTCTCCTGTGAAAACTATAATAGATGAAACTTGATAATTCCAATTTCATATGAAAGAGGACACTTTCAAGAATCCAACCATATAAAGAACTCAAATTTTCACCATGTGGAACTCAAGATATGAGCAGTTGAATTCAGACCTCAGATTCTGAACTTACTAGAACTGTTCTTAACTTTCAGAATGCATATGCACATTTCCCTCTCATGAATTGCATTCAATTGACCTATTCTTCAAATCATGTTGATTTGAAAAGTAAGGATCCCTATATTCGAGCAAAAACAGAGAGACCTATGCTCCAACTCCTGTTGCAGATCCATTATCACTCATAATTTTCTGTGGACAACCATATCGGCAGATGATATTGGTTTGAATGAACTTTGCCACATTTTTAACGGTAAGACTAGTGTAGGATGCTGCTTCAACCCCTCTGGTGAAATAGTCGATAGCTACCAAAATGAAACAGTGACCTCCTGTTCCAGCCGGAGAGATATTTCCAATGATGTTGATTCCCCAATTTTAGAGAATGGCCAAGGAGAGGTCATGGTGTAGAGCAATGAAGGAGGAACAAGTTGAACATTCCCGAAGATCTGGCAATTGCGGCAGTGTCTGACGTATTTAATACAATCTGACTCCATAGTCATCCCTACACGTTTGATTTTCTTTGCCATTATGGGCCCGCTAATGTGAGGATCGCATTTTCCATCGTGAACTTCTTTCATTACCTTTTGTGCATGTGAATGATGAAGACAATGCAAGATGACACCAAGAGGTGTTCTTTTTATGACTTTCCTTGCATAAGGTTATCTTTGGGACTTGCTTTGTTCAAGTCTCTAAAATCAACTCATACCCGGATTTGCCCGTCCTTTTTGGGTATGAGGACTATGTTAGCCACCCAGTCATAATACTCGGAAACTTTGATGAACTAGACAGTGAATTGTTTCTTGACTTCTTTTTATCTTAAGGGCCCATTCGGTCCTCATTCGACGAAGCTCTTGTTTTAAAGATTTGAAACCTGGCTTATTTTGAATTCTATGTTATGCGATATCCATGTCGATCCCTGGCATGTGTTTGTAAGACCGAGCAAAAAAGTCTTTGAACTTGTGTAGAAGGTCGACGAAACTCGCCTTTTCGGTCGGGTTTAAGCTCGTCCCTATCCTATATTCTCGAGGTTCTAGTTCGGTCCTAACGTTGATGGGTTCAGTGTTTTCTATGACAGATGCCCCTTCCCCCTCTTTTAGTATTTCTTTGATTGTATGGAGAGGTAATTCGATCTAGTCTGGGTCAGGATTATCCTCATTGTCATCAGAAACAGAATTGCGTTCTAGAAAAACACGAGTAAGCATAATCTGATTTATTCATATTAAATTTTGAAAAAAGGTGGAACAAAGAGGCCATTTCTCCAGTAGTCAGAGGCGGTAAAGGAATAGCTGCTGGGAAATTTCACAATCTACTGTTATTATTAGATGCTAAGCTAGGAGAAACAAAGGGATGGGGGCGACAGTAGGAGGAGACTCTCTAGGAACTTTGCTAGTCTCTGACTCCGACTCCAGCTACGACTCCAACTCTGACTAGAATTCGTTGTCTTCTGGTTTTCCTTTGAAAATCTCAACTTCCCCAGTATTGACCTTAAAGAGTTTCCCTTGGTTGTTGGTCCATTTGATCGACTTTCTCCATCCTTTCGGTTGGCTTGAGCCAGCATCGTTGATCAATGTTGTAGGGTTGAAATGATCGTCCTGAAGTATCATGGTAATGACTCATCTGTGCAACTCTGACGAATCGAGCTTCTCCAAACAAACGGTTAACTGCGTGTTCGTCTAAACAAGGTGTTTGATGAGCTTTGACGGTAGGAACAGTTTCTGAGGGAATAAAGTAGCAATCGTGGAAGACCTCGATTCCAGCTAATTGTATTCTTCTATAGTGCCAAGGCTCAAAATATTAATGAAAGTATTATTGGCATCGATCCCTAACAAATTATCCGTTTAGAGTGGGGAGATAAGGTTGCATCTGGATTCCTTTACTCTTACAATTTTGGACTTTAGTAAGCATTTCTAAGCCTTCCTCTTTCATAAGTTTGTATCCTAATCCCAATGGTATCTTTCTAGAGTTCCCTTCTTTGTAAGGTGCAAGGGTACTCTTCCTGGTAGGGTTTAAAGGCTTCCCTGGGAAGTATCCCTGAGATTTGAGCATGTGCTTGACCACTAAGTTAAAGTATGGGTCAAAATATAAAGGTGCTCACTCTCTACGAGATTCAATCTCTGAAATCCTTAAAACTCGTAATAATGGATTTGTGATTACTTGATTGCTGGACATTTTCTCTATCACGGCTTTGATAGGTGACGAAGTGATTGTCACTACCTTTCTATCTAGAGAAATTGTTAATCTTTTGGTGTAGGGTGGATGTTACTTCTTTAGGTGCGTAAATCCATGGCCTTCCCAAAAGTATGTTAAAGGATGCTTCAATATCCACAATCAGGAAGTTAACCTTCCGGTCAATTGGCCAGTGGCTATGATAGGGTTGACTACCCCTACTACCTTACGTCGTGTCCCATCATATGCTCGAACACCTTGGTTGGTAGGAGTCCAATCTGATTCTTTCATACCCAACTTACGTGCTATCTTTAGTGTTTTGACATTGGCTGCAGAGCCATCGTCCACCAAAGTGATTGGTATATTCTTCTTTAGGCACGTGATTGTGATATACAAAGCGAAGTTATGACTAACACCGAAAGGAGGCAAGTCTTCATCTGAGAAAGTAACTGGGTTACTTACCTTGACTGAATCTTGGAAGACCATGTTGAATACATCGACAGGTGTAGATTCGTGTGCTACATTTAGCTTTGACAATGCTTGTAGTAGACCCTAGCAATGGGGTAATGAACTTGCAACTAATTGCCAAACTAAAAGATCAGCCTTTGTCTTCTATAGTTGATTTAGTAGATGGTCACTAGATGTACCCTCGCCATCATTTAGGGTGACGACAATGGTGATAGTAACTGGATCATTAGTAGTAGGATTATTCTGAGGGACACTTTGATAAAGGTGTCCTGATCGAAAAAGATATTATATATTTTGATCTTCACTATCTTATGTTTGAGAATGTTTTGTGAGGTACTCATCCTCATCCTCATCGTCCCATATTCCATAAACGGTATTAAGTTCTTTCAAACTGATGATTTCAGCTTGTAAAGTGATGACTCGTTCAACAAGGTTGTCACATGTTGTCATGACTTCTTGCATTTTAGATTGTTAGGATAGGATAGGAGCTCATGGTACGCCTTCTTGGGGTGTGGTGCCCGGAATGCGTAGGGATGTCACGATAGCTTCATGCTCTGAAACCTGTCTACTCACATTTTTAGCCTATGCGATGAAGTCATGGATGGTAGGAGAAATTGTGGAATATATTTCTTCATTTCCGAGCATATTAATTTCATCTTAAACTGGGGAGATGCGGTGTGAACAATCCTAGGTGTATTCTTCATCCGTGATCATTAGAAATTTTAGAGGATTCTTAGTGTTGTTGGGTTTGCCTCATGGGGGTATGCGTAGACGACCATCCCCAATCATATATTGAAGGACATGCTTTAATTTGAAGCATTTCTCCGCGTCATGCCCCTTGCCTCTATAATACTCACAGTAAGCGTTCTCATCCAAGAACATACTCTTGTTTTCCGGATCAGGTGAAGGTCCTAAGGGCAGAAGCTTCCCTTGTTGAGCTAGTCTTTTCAAGGCACTGGATTATGTGTCACTGATGTTTGTGAACTTCCTTTGAGGGTTATTCTTTATGGGTGATTAAAAAACATTGTCCTCATCGGTCTTGTTAGTGGAGCCATAAGAACGACTCGTTGAGCCGTGATATCCGCGACCTACCGTTTTAGACAAGAGTCCCTTTGGGATGTCATCTTCGATTCTAGTCCCTAGCATAGTTAAGTCTTTAAAAGACTTTATGTTTTGGTATCTAATGTTGTTTGCATAAATGGGTCTTAGATTGTCCACGAACGTTTCCACAGGAGTGGCTTCATCTGGACGTTCGAACAGTTGTGTACTAGTCTTTCTCCACCTACTTAGGATGTCGGTGAAACCTTCCTTCTCGTTTTGAGTAAGGACCTCTAAAGTACGGATGTTAACTTGAATTCAGCATTTTATGCGTATTGTTTGGTGAATTCAATTGCAGCATCATCCCAAGTTGCAACCTTCTTGTGATCAAGGGAATATAACCATTGCTTGGGAATGATGTTGAGAGATGAGGAAAGATCCTTAGGAACATCTCTTGTTTGATGACTTTGATAGACATATAATCCTTGAAAGCACGGATGTGGTTCAAAGGGTTCTCATGCCCCTTGAATTTTGAGATGTCACTCATATTGAAGTGACTTGGCAGTTGGGCATTGACAACTTTATATTTGCGGTTATTCTCTCTATAGATGTCATCTCCCTTGAGGTACATTAGTAGGTCCTCCAAGTATTGGAGTCGCTTTTTCGCTCCAGTAAGAACTCGTGGGGTATTAACTTCTTGTTGTCCCACAATGAGTTGAATGTTATCGTGTACACTAGGGTCATGAATGTCTGCAAGAGGCAGCCTAGTTTCTACAACAAAAATTTGGCTCTCAATGGCATTGTGGCGAGCATAGACTTGGTCATGACTTGTTTAAATACGGATGAGCGCAGCGACGACTCGATCGTTACCATTTTACTCGGGTTGATGAACACTCGCTTAACTAGTTCCAGGCATCTTGAAAACTGAGCAAGAGACCGACGCCAAATCAAAACACGATCGATCAATCTAGCACACTTACTCAAAAAGACTTGAGTTGTGAAGTGGGAGTGCGTCACTGTGTTTAAGTGAGTTTTGAAAAAATGATTAGTTTGGAAATGTTTGTCCAAGATAACCGTAGTGTGGTTGTAGGAGTGTTGACTCGAAGTGGAGAAATGATTTTGACTAGAGACTTGGAACGAGTTTCGACTTATTTTGCGCTACTTTAGGCCACCTTTGAAAATGCCTTATAGTTTTAAAAAGGAGTTTGATTTAGAATATTTTGTCATGGTTTATTTACAAAGTGGTGATCATGTAAGGGTTATACACATTTAAACATGCATTATAACAGCATGCTGAGTGCACTTCAAATGATTTTGGCTGAAAGGGTGGGTTGCCATACCAAGCAATAAAATCTTAGGTTGGTGGAGACGTCGGCGCCAAACATGAGTAAGACCGGCCCCTAGTCCATTTCCTCGAGTAATAAAAGCTCTTGGTGCTAACATGAGTACACACTGTGGTATGGTTGACGTCAATCGATATCCATCCTTAGGCCCAGATAAGAATTTTGACCGTCCGGACAGAACGATTGCTCGAAAGGGTTGGGTTAGGCCTAGGAAGGCCGAATAAAATGACCTACGAAGTTCGATTAATGAAAACCGACAACTGTCTCATACATAATATTCTCTAACCTTGTTCAAGTTTCACCCTCGGTACACGTAAGTGTCTTATCCCCAGCAGAGCCGCCAAACTATGATACACGGATTCACGATCCTTTCCAGACTGTGGTGCACGGGGAACCACGGATGGAGAAATGAGGGAGAAGCGTAGAAATACGCATTTGTGGAGTCGCCATCAACTTTTGTGGGAAGTGGGAACCGTTCGAATACTTTAGGCCATGTCAAGACACATACTAATGACATTAACACCAAGAACGCGTTACCCTTAGCATTCTATGTCTAAAATCACTCTCGTTCGCCAATGAACACGGGTGCTCACGAAAATCTGGAGAAAGGGGTGAGGGTACGTATTAGGATTTTCTTTAATCGAGCACCTAATCCCGCCCGCCTCGATAGCGGCCTCTACTAATGATTAGATAAACTCTTCTGTACTCGATATGTTGTCGGTTATATGCATGCTATGCAACATCCACGTTTTAACCCTAACATGTGAGCTTAGACTATGTTAGTGAACATGTAGTTTAGCAGTTACTTTAGTCGAAATAGGAATTAGAATTGATTATATGTGAAAAAGGCAATTAAATCATACAATCGTTGTAATAATTAATGACTAGATAAAATTACAAAAGAATTACAATGGATCTCGGGATCTATGTCAGAAATATACCCAAAAGAAATATTTGAAGGAAAAAGGAAAAATAAAACGAACAAAGTAGCAGCGTTATTAGAATTATTAGTCAATTAATTAGTAATTAAGCTATGTCGGAGCAATAAAGGATGTTCAAAGACACAATCAAACCTTGAACAGGCGCAGCAGGTGATGCATCCTCTGGAAGAAGCGCATCAACCCGTGCGTCTGTTCTAGAGGTGGGTTATGCCTATGAAGCCAGAATCACGATCATTTAGCGTTCATTGGTGATTTACGATTAATTATCGATTTATGACTCGAGTGAAACTGATTTAACTAATTAAATTACAAGACTAAAACCCACTAATATTAACTATTAGGGATCTAAGTCATGGATTAACATCTAAATAAAATACTACGATAAAAAAAACGACTTATTATACAAAGAAAAGACTAATTAAAAGAAGTTTTGAAAAGGTTTTGACATACTTCCGACTTGAATCTTACATGAATTGATAGAATAAAATACGAAATAAAATACATAAGATGAGAATATTACACCCTCAGACTTACATGTTGACAAAACGAGATTAACTAAGTTGCGTTTTAGCGATAGCTCGACTCGAATGTAAAGAAAGTGCCCTTGTTTAAAGGATCGAAAATCGAGTAGTTAAATTGATTGTAGTTGTCAAATTG
The DNA here is from genome assembly GCA_022085475.1 of Heliosperma pusillum. NCBI lineage: Eukaryota > Viridiplantae > Streptophyta > Magnoliopsida > Caryophyllales > Caryophyllaceae > Heliosperma > Heliosperma pusillum. The sequence goes on from JAIUZE010048156.1 coordinate 23,584, forward strand.
GTAAGTCAAATGCAAACGTGGCAGCAACCTAGAAGGATCTGAGCTTACGTAGTCGATTTATCAAGCACGTAGAAGTCAAAAAGTTTAGAGCAAGGTCTAGAATGTAGAGAGAGAAGAGAAGAGAAGGGGCAAAATACTTGCGTGTCTTGAAAGTGAGAACGAACCTCTGTTTGTATAGGGAAAAATCCGAAGATTTTTGGAATAACTCGAACACGGAAAAAATTCTAGAAAATATTTCAGAAACAGGTAAAACAAGTTGGGGAAGAGGAGCATCAGGAACTGCAACTCTTGGAAGAGGCGCAGCACCTGCTGCGTTCTATCCTTAGCAGTTTCCTCCTTCGAAATAAAGATTTCCGAGTTTCTATTCTGGAATTGCGGTAGATTTTGAATTCTTTCTAAATAAAAAACGGATAAATTTTACCAAAAAGAGATAAGTTTTGAAATTATAAAACATCCGGAATATTCTCGAGCGTTTAGGGTCGGTTTTAAAAGACAGTTTATAGAAAATGAAGTGGTTTTTGACAAGGACTCCAAATAAACTCTAATGATTGTCAAACGATCGTATCGGCACGTAGATGGCAACCAAGTAGTAGACACAAGTATTTTAGCTATCACTTGACAATAAACTTACGACTATCATAAATGGTTTCGCATACCAAACATGCGGCCGAATCATCCCTTGGTGGCTGAAGGTGTAGAAACGAGGTATCTACTGAAATGAACAGACATGTATAAATGTTTGAAATGAGCAGACTTGTATAAGTGTTTGAAATGACCAGATATGTGTAAGTGTTTGAAAGAAAGAAAGGGGAGTGAAATGATTCCCTTAAAAAATGAGAAAATGAATAAGTGTGCTCATTTGGCGGCAATGTCAATCTTCCGTCTTAAAAAGGGAACCCGACAAGGATTAGGAAATGAAAGATGAACTTAATTAAGAAACTGGTCAGATTTCCCTTTATTTTTTTTTTATCAAATTTCAATTGCAAATGCAGATGTCCTATTTAAAATAATGATGGGTTGAATCTTGTGAAGGATTGCCTACGTATTTATAAAAAAATGAAATCAAACCCTGTGCGTACTACGAAAAAATGTAAAAGAATAATCGTTCGAAGCAAGAGCTTGTAATGAACTTAGATTTCAGTTTATTTGACGACATGAGGTTATCCAAATGTCAAAATGCAAAAGCATAGCGACATTGATTTTGACTAGCCAGGGGCCGGCTTTATTTTGTGTCGCACGAGCGGCACGTGGGTTACGCGAGGCGTGTTTTGCCTATGAATTTGAATGAGTTTTGCCCTCTTTACAGTAAAAAGCTCAGCGAATTACGCAAAACTAATACTATAGAAACAAAATACTTTTGTGACCGTATAAGCTTAGTGTACATCCATCGAATTCTTATATGCTAAACAAGGGTGAAAAAGTAGAATGGAGTGGAAGGTTCTAATGGTGTTAGAAAACAGTGGAGATCTGTGTATCTCTCTCGCTCACCTAAATGAATGAAAGGATCGTCTCAAAGGGCATGAATACATGGTAACTGCGAATTGATTCGTCGGAAATATGTGAAAAGATGACAATTTAAGAGATTTTGTTTTGTTTGTAATTTTTGACTGGAGAGATTTTTTTATTGATTTTTGTCACTTTGAATTTGTATTGATTGACTGGATATTTTTTGTCTTGTCTCGTGAATTTTTGAAAATATTCGAGACTTTTGATTTGAAGTTGTTGCACTGTGTTTTTTTGATAGTTTTAGGCACGATTGCCCTAAAATTTGGTTGACCCTTGGGTGAGCTAGTTTTCTAGCACCCATGGCAAGGGTATTGTAGAGTCTATTGATCGAATACGAAAGAGGGGGGGTGAATTGAGTATTAAAAACTAGCCCCACTTTTTCGATTTATATTATATGTAATTAATTATTTGATCTTATGGATTAAAATCAACTAATTAATTAATCAAAGTAAGCGCGAATAACAAAATAACGAAAAGTAAAGAGATAAGAGAGAGGCACACGATTTTTGAAGTGGTTCAGTTTCACACGTTGAAACCTACGTCCACTATTCTCGATTAATAATTTTTAGTACCTTTCTACGGATTACAAAAATTACCAACCCACTCGTATAATCCACACTATGATTATAACTCAAGGTGAGTATCGCTAAATACTCTATACTATCTTACGCTAATAAGAAAGTACAATATAACTCACACAGATTCCCGTTAAAGAATTGTAAGCTTATAATGATGTACTATTATCCAATAACGTATTTCACTCAAGCGATTGATAATAATTGATGCACAACTCTTTTAAAAACAAACTCTAAAAATAATAAATATTTGCTCAAAGGTTTGCTTTAAAAACGATTTTGGAAAATCAACACAAGTAAAATAAATAGCCGTGTGAATGTAGTGTATTTCGTGTATTTTTGCAATTTGTATGTGAATGAGTATTTATAGAAGTAGAATCATAGTAGATCTAAAACCCTAGTATATTATTTAATAAAGATACTTATCTTATCATAAAATAATATTTGCTTATCTTTTAGAAATATCTTTATCTCAAAATATTATTTGGTTTATCTTATAGAAATATATTTATCTTGATATCACAAAATATTGTTGTAAAGATATAGTAGAATCCTAGATTTGGTAAACTAGGAAAACAACCTAAGGAGGCCGAAATCCATAGCTCACGAAACCCTAGGAGGCACGCATTGCTAGGTGGCACAAGCACTAGGTTTCACGAAACCCTAGGTGGCTCAAACACTAGGTGGGCTAATTAGGTTAACAACAAAATTAAGATAGAATATATTAGAAACCCTAGGTAGCATGACAGCCCATAAGTTGTATTACTAACCAATAGAACCTCATAAATATATTCTCTACTAAAACTTTTGATAAATATAAACAGAAAACTCTTTCACTTTTGAAAACATTTCAAAACATTTTATTTCCAAAATCATGCATCAATATTTATCATCCAAAGTCATAGGCTAAAGCTATAACTTTGAACATAAAATCTCTCGAATGGAATAGTTACCAAATGACGACCTATACTATCTAATCTTCACAAAGATCTTCAGTATACGGATCATCTCTTCATCTTGATCACAAAGACCCTCCATCTCGAGTCTTGTGTAGTTTTATGTAGATCTTGTTTGAAGCGATTTTCTTTAAAGTTATGCCTGGTTAGCTATAACTTTCATGTTCACTTCCAAAGTTATTCTTGAAGTTGTTATATCTTTGTCTCACAGACTTTATCAAAGTTATGCCTAACTTTGATCTTTCTTCTCATAATTGTTGCTAGTTATAATAAGACTAAAGCACACAATTACACGCATGTGATATATCGAGTAAAACATATTATTACGTAAACACATGTCATTATCAAAACTATGAAATTGGTCCAACAAATTCTCCCTTTTTGATGATGACAAGTCTCTTATGATTTCCTCTTAACAATGTGACTAAGTATGGTTCCCCCTCAACAAAGCACTCCAAAGTTATAGCAACTTTGATCGCAAGAACAAAACAACGTAGCCAAAGTTATAGCTCGAAAGACTTTAAGAGATCACGAGTCTTGACAAGGAGCAAGCTTAAGCAAAGACTCAAATGATATCATTTCTTCCCCCTCTTGGCATCATTGAAAAAAACAAGAACAAACACATGAAACGACTAGAATAACACACGTCAAGGCAAGAAATAGATATGCAAAATACGCAATATAATACGATATATACCAAGCAAAATCATGTGCAAATGTTAATTATGAACTACAAACCACAAAATAGAGTATTAGTTGCCATTGGGCCGAATAGAACAAAGTTTAAACAAGCCAAAATGGGCCGAATTGGTGAGGTAGTTCAAGAGATAAGCAAACAAGGATAGAAAAGCAAGGCATTGGTGAGATTATGGTGCTTTATAACCGGGCCTAGTGTGGTACTCGAGAGTGGAGAGACGGTCAAGGCACGAGGACACATGTGTAGCTTGAGCGGTGAGGCAAACGTCAAAGTTCTGAACTTTCAATGAAAGAGCCTCCGTCGCATCAAAGATAGTACGCATCCCCTCACTCATTTCCGTACCACTCTTAACCAAAGAGCCGCCTTGGCTCACCAAATATGTCATCCGATCCCTTTGCCTATACATTTCTTGTTTACAATTGACAATGTTCCTTTCCAATTTAGCTAGGTGATCATCCACACCCGTCATCCACGTCCTCATCTCACGACTCACACCCGACCCACCTTGGTCACGGGTAGAGGTCGAAGAACCCAAAGCCACGGTTTGAATAACCTTGTCCAACACCGCATCTATCTTCTTGTCCGGCGCGTCACGGCGCTCCATCACACTACCAATAAACAAATCCAATTTTGACTCGATTCCTGAAAAATCAGCCCCAACCGGCTGCAACCCGACCGAGCCCCCTTTTGTTAAAAACATCAACTCCGGTCCATTAGCATCTAACTTCATGAATTTCAAGAACGTGTCACACATGTTATCTTTTACGGTAACCCCATAATTGTTCACATTAACGACCCCTTTCGCCTCAAGGTGCCGTGACACCCACATCCCGTAGGGTAAATCAAGAGTTGAATAGATTTTGTCCTCGGTCACCGAAAAAGCGGTTTGTGAAATACGAGAAAAGACAAGAAAAGGTAAATTAACCCGGTTTCCCTCCAACCAATGCTTCACAACCAACATCTCATAGCATGCAATCTTGTCCTGTCCTCCCCGACGCGAAATTACGGTATTCCATAAAACGTTTAACAGAAATTTCAATTTTGGTGACACACTTCCCGCCAAAACACAACTCGACAACGACGCCCCAACATCAAAATATTTCTTAACTTCCAACTTAGCCATGTCCGTCAGTTCATCCCATGACGTACTCGGATTGATTTTGATTCCATCATCAGGAACCGAAAACAGAGTACAAAAGTCCGTCACGGAAATCGAAACGGAACGGCCATTAATAACGGCATTCAACACCCCATTGGTTAACGAAACAGAAGCGAAAAACTGTATTACCTCAATCGGAGAGACTGAACCCGAAAACTGTGCCACGGTTTCCCATTCTTGAAAATTTAGAAAGTCGGTAAAAAATCCTAAAGCCGCATATTTGTCACACCAAGCCTTCGGATAATAACAACCACCGTGTATTCCGTACTGAGCAACTCGGTTCACAAGGTTTCTTTCATCTTTCGTGAGACGGAGTTTATCAAGCCCGGAAGATGTTTCTTGAGGCGAAAAGTCACGGAAAGTAACCCGTGTGGTTACCTTGGGAACCGTGTCGACAGATTCGGTTGTCGCTTCTTCTTGAACTCGAGCTTTGCCTTTATTTAACCTTCTTCTTTTTGTACCCTCAAGACCCGTACCGGACCCGGTTTGATTCAAGGTAGGTGATTTTTGTGTGGGATTAGGAGAGGTATTTGTGGGCATGCTAGGCTTTGGAGTTTTTGGGTTTGGGTTTTTGGAGATTTTTGATCTAGTGGAAGCCATGGATGAGGGTGAAGGTTTGGGTAATTTTTTTGTTTATATTTTGGGTGCCGTGAGGAAGGAGAAGGAGGTAGTAAAAAAAAATTGGTTGAGTATTGATGTGGTGAAAGTGATGGGTAATAATGGATTGGAAGAGTTGGGAATAGTACTTTTGTACTTGGCACATGGGTGTGCCGGCTCTAAGAGTCGGGAATCTTGGGTGGTTAATTGGTGGGATATGGTAAGGATAGAATTTGGTAAATAAAAAGATATGGTAAGGTGATTTATGTTGAGAATTTCGGCTAGTATAGGATACATGGGTAGAATTTGGCTCAATTTTGGAAAGTGAATAAGATAGGTTTTTGGCAAATATGTGGTTCATAATTCAATTTCCATAAGACACTTAATATGCAAGATAGTCACGTAAAATATATTATATTAAAGACAAATATACTAGCAGTGAAATATGCGGACACAGTCATACAATCTCGTCTTATTCTAACCAGTCACGCAGGTTCACAAAATAAATAAGATGAATTTAATTACTACCGATTAAACCAATTTCCAACCGCAAAATCTCAAAACGTCTTCTCGCTAACGCCTTTGTTAAAATCTCAGCCCATTGATTGTCAGTACTACAAAATTCGAGTTTAATGTTGCCCTTTTCTACATGGTCACGCAAACAATGATGTCTAATGTCTATTTGCTTAGTACGAGAATGCTGAGCTGGGTTCTTGGAAATAATAATAGCACTCGTATTATCACAGAAAACAGGCATACTGTGACACCCTCAAATTTGCGGAAAGAAAAAAAATAATTTAACTAAATAAAAGATGAGAATACATAACGAAGGTGTCTTAAAATAAAAAGGGTCAACAAAAAGGAAATAATATTATACAAAATAAATATCCAAAACGGGAGACATATCTCCCGTATAAATACGAAATAAAAGAGTGTATAATAATATACAATCCTAAAGAACCGAATATAGGTTCAAGGTAAATACTTCGCTCGCTAGCTCGTCAATGTACCCAATGTATGCATCACAAACCTGCCAACCGCATTAAATATAAACACGGAAGCCACAGTCAGTGGGGAGTAACTCCGAGTTCTCCCAGCCACGAAATGTCGAGTGTAATAAAACATGAATAACATAAAAGCAATGTATATGGAAAATACAAAACCTTAACATATACGATATGCTTTTCATGTTATGAAACAATTAACTAACATATAACCTAGCATATGAAAGCTATCATGTGAATCCGATAATAAACTATAACAAGAGGTAGGGAAGCTGGTATGCTAGCTCAGAGGTTACCATTAACATGGCCATGATACACTCAAACCTAATCAAAATAATTATCATGTGAATCAGTTAAACATCCGGTATCCAAACTCTATCAACCTTAGCCGGCTTGCATCTGACCTTCTAAGATTCATAGAATCATACAAACATGAAGGACCAATACTTCTACAAACAGGCATAAGTTCTTAGTCCAGTCAATAGTCGACTTCTGTAACTCGAGGCTATACCACAAGGTAGGAAAACATCCTAGTCCTAGACTGATCAGACCTAGCGACAACAGCTATTCCATTCCCCGTCTCATGACATAACCGTACACGAGAAACTCTACTAGGCGACCCCCTAAGCAGAGATGGCTAGTACTTAAGCTGGCTCCCTTCCCAAAGCGGAACTCTTAGGATGCCATGCCCCGACTTGGAGATAAGCCCCCCAGGCCGTGACACAAAAGCTATCAAGCAGTGAACTATATACTCGTTAAAGATAGTACGGGCCTATCAATGTCATGGTCCAAGATACTCATTTAGAATTAGAATGGTCAAGACGCCATATACTCATAATTCTCTATGGGTACTTAGTCAACACAACATATATCATACAATTACACCGTCACGGAAACACTTCCTATCATGTGACTAATTGCAGATAAATCATATTCAATTATCATATCGCCTCATATCTACTAAGGCTAATTCATTAATTAAATACAACCTTACTTGAAGACAAATCCCCGACCCGAGTCCCGCGACGGGTCATCAGTCAAAACGGGGCTGACTAGATCTTAGTTTGACCAAACCCGTTTGGTCAAACCGGCTAGAAACAGAGTCTTTACCATATAGACTTGAACATAAAATCATCATATTCAATACATGTTTATTTTATTAAAACTTCTAACATGTGAATTATTTAATCTTACTAAAACCCGCTTGACTTAAAGGATATCAAATTAAACTATAATCTCGTATTATAATTTCTAAAATGTGAGAAATACTAATTTTATGAAAAACCTTTTTAATTAAATATTTTACTTATTAACATTTCCCACTTGCTAAATATTACAAAACACGATAAAATAACAATAACTCAAAAACCGTCACAAGTCCATGGAAGGGACCCACGGACTGTTTTGGGCCGAAAATACACCGGCCCAATTTGGGCTGTTTTGGTTCAACATTTTTAAAACCGTTTCTTAATATTTTCCCGCATGCTTAACATATTTAAAACCCGTCAAAACAACAACAAAACAATCAAACATCGACACAACACCCAAGGACTATACTCGGACCAATCCAGACCGGCCTGGACCGGGCCTGAACCGGCCTGAACCGGCCTGGTTTGGGGCTGGTTTGGGCTGGTTTTTCCAGCCATCTCACACGGTTCATCAACAACAAATACCAAATTAATTCCAACATGTTTTTAATTACCAAACCACCATTTTAACAACCATCCATACAAAAATCATGATTTTAAACAACTCATCCAAATATGTCAAGAACCAAAACATGTCATAAAAATTCCATACAACATACAAATAATTACTACTTATCATGTTATTACCAACAATCATAAATAACAATAATATGAACCAAAAACAAAAGGTATGAACCAAAAACAAAAGCTATGTAACATTAATTCGTCGAGTAACTCGGAATCGTTACCTTAGCTAGCAAAATCAATTAGCACCAAAATAAGAAGTATAAACTAAGAAACCCGTCTACTAATCTTCACCCAAAATAAACGAGTCTCCAAACTCGTCTTCAAAATCTTCCCCTATAAGAAATGACAAGAAAAACATTATTAGAATTTAAACTTGATTTTCCATAATTAAATGTTGAAAACGATTTTGTCGGATTTGAAATTAAACCGTACTTGAAGATGGAGAGCGAAGACGAGATTCTAGAAATATAAGTTAGGACGGATTTGAACAAGTAACGAATGTTTTGTGACGATTTTGCTCAAGAACGATGAAGAACGCTCAAGAACACCAAGAACGATTTTGATTATATTAAAGAAAGTGTTAATTAGATCTTAATTTGATTTATTGTAAAATGAAAAGTTGTTAGTGAGTAAGTGTGGTGAGTGAGCCGTGTACATATAGAGGAAATATGGAATCGGGTTTTGAAATTGTTGTTACGGAATTGACTCGGGTTTAATAAATATATTACGGTAATTGATTAAATATAATTAGATATTAAGTTAATTAAACCAAATATCTAGAGATTATGTTATTGTAATGAAAAGAAAGAAAATATCAAGGCCTAAGAGAGGAAGGAGAGCCGTGTGGTTCATGAAGAATCGGGTCTGTTTTTCAAGCGATTTGCGTAATTTACGTTGACGGATCGATAAAGTAACAAATATCTTAGATATTTGTATTAGTTTAATCGAAAGAATAAAAATATCTAAAGTGAGTGGAAAAAGATGACATGGGGCGTGTGACTCATGCCAAAGTCGAGTTTCGGGTTTGTTTCGGGATTTTAGTTGACTCGGGAATAGTTAAATGACGTTCGGGTTAAAACCGTAAAAGTTATTCTTTAATTCCAAATAAATTCAAAATAATTATATTAAATTTTCATAAATCCAAATAAATCTTAATAAAAATAAATTAAAAATATTATTTTTTTAAATAAAATTTCGGTCTTCAAATTACAAGGCGAGTCGGAAAAAGTCAACGAAAGTCAAAGTTGACTTAAAAACGGGATTCTCATGAAATCATGCAGAAATTCCAAATACGAACTCGGAATTTCCAAATACGACTCGAAACAATAGATTCTATTTTAAAACTTAACTTTGCTGAAAAGTATTCGTAAAACCTTTTTACTAGA
>JAIUZE010048159.1:0-29275 GCA_022085475.1 Heliosperma pusillum
TTCGTTGAATTTTTCCGACTCGCCTTGTAATTTTGAAGACCGAAATTTTATTTAAAAAAATAATATTTTTAATTTATTTTTATTAAGATTTATTTGGATTTTTGATAATTTAATATAATTATTTTGAATTTATTCGGAATTAAAGAGAAGGTTTTACGGTTTAATCCCGAACGTCATTTAACTATTCCCGAGTCGACTTAAATCCCGAAACAAAACCCGAAACTCGACTTTGGCATGAGTCACATGCCCATGTCACCTTTTCCACTCACTTTAGATATTTTAAATTTATATGATTAAACTAATAATAATATCTAAGATATTTATAACTTTATCGATCCGTCAACGAAAATTACGCAAATCGTTTACAAAACAGACCCGATTTCTCACCAAGCCACACGGCTCCTCTCCTCTAATAGGGCTAGATATTTTGCTTTCTTTTCATTACAATAACATAATATCTAGATATTTGGTTTAATTAACTTAATATCTAATTATATCTAAGCAATTACCGTAATATAATTATAAAACCCGAGAGTCAATTCCGTAACAACAATTTCAAAACCCGACTCATAAATTCCTCTATATCTACACGGCCCATTCTCCACTCTTACTCACCACTTATCTTTTCATTTTACACTAAATCAAATTAATACCTTCTTAAATATAATTAAAATCGTTCTTCATCGTTCTTCATCGTTCTTCATCGTTCTTGAGCAGAATCGTCACAAAACCTTCATTTCTTATTCAAATCCGTCCTAACTTATATTTCTAGAATCTCCTCTTCGCTCTCCATCTTCAAGTACGGTTTATTTTCAATTCCGACAAAATCGTTTTCAACACTTTAATTATGGAAAAATCAAGTTTTAATTCTAATAATGTTTTTTCTTGTCATTTCTTATAGGGGAAGATTTTGAAGACGAGTTTGGTGACTCGTATATTTTAGGAGAAGATTAGAAGACGGGTTTCTTATTTTCTTTACTTCTTATTTTGGTGCTACTTGATTTTGCTAGCTAAGGTAACGATTCCGTGTTACTCGACGAATTAATGTTACATACCTTTGTATCTTTTGTTTTTGTTCATGTTATTGTTATTTATGGTTTTAGTAGTAACATGATAAGTAGTTATGATTTTTATGTTGTATGGAATTTTTAATATGTTAGTGTTCTTGACATGTTTGGATGATTTATTTATAACCATGATTTTTGTATGAATGATGGTTGAATTGGTTGTTAAAATGGATGTTTGATTTTTAGAACATGTTAGAAATAAATTGGGTGTTGTTGTTAGGGTGGCCGTGTAAAGTGGCTGGCAAAACCGACCCAAACCAGGCCGGTTCAGGCCGGTTCGGGCCCGGTCCAGGTCCGGTCTGGGCTGGTCCGTGAGTGGGCTAGTGGGTTGGGTCGATACTAGATTGTTTTGTTGTTGTTTTGACGGGTTTTAAATATGTTAACGCATGCGGGAAATATTAAGAAACGAGTTTAGAAAAGTCGACTCAAAACAGGCCCAAACCAGGCCCGTGGGCCCAGTCCAGGCCCGTGTCTTGTCCGGCCAAATCAGCCCATGAGTTCCCTCTTTGGACTTGTGACGGTTTTTGAGTTTATTGTTAATTTATCGTGTTTTGTAATATTTAGCAAGTGGGAAATTTTAATAAGTAAATTATTTAATTAAAAGTATTTTTCATAATATTATAAATTCTCACATGTTAGAAATTATAATACGTGATTGTAGTTTAATTTTATATCCTTTAAGTCAAGCGGGTTTTAAGAATTAATAATTCACATGTTAGAAATTAGAATGAAATAGCATGAAAGGAATGTGATATTCTTATGTTCAAGCCTAAATGGCTAAGACTCTGTTTATAGCCGGTTTGACCAAACGGGTTTGGTCAAACTAAGATCTAGTCAGCCCCGTTTTGACTGATGACCCGTCGCGGGACTCGGGTCGGGGATTTGTCTTCAAGTAAGGTTGTATTTAATTAATGAATTAGCCTTAGTAGATATGAGGCGATATGATATTGAATATGATTTATATGCAATTAGTCACATGATAGGATGTTTTTCCCGTGACTGTTGGATTGTATGATATATGTCGTGTTGACTAAGTACCCATAGAGAATTATGAGTATATGGCGTATTGACCATTCTAATTCTAAAGGAGTATCTTGGACCATGACATTGATAGGCCTTACCAACTTTAACGAGCATCTGGGGTTTACAGCTTGATAGCTTTGTGTCCCGCTTGGTGGATCTCCAAGTCGGGGCATGGCTGCCATTGCTTACACGTTGGGGAATGGAGCCAGCTTAAGTACTAGGCACAACCCTTTGGTGGATCTCCTTAGGGTACTCATGTGGTTGTATCATGAGTATTGGGTGCGATGGATCTTCGCATTTCTCTAGGTCTGCGCAGTCTAGGTTTAGGGTAAAGTTGTATCTTGGCCATGTTATTAGGGTAACCTCTGAGCTAAGATATGTGCTTTGGATCTGGGCCATGTTTTAAAGGTAACCGCTGAGCCTAGATGTGTGCTTTGTATTTGGGCCATGTTATTAGGGTAACCGCTGAGCCTAAATATATAAGTATATCCTACCTCGCGGTATAGACTCGAGTTACAAAAGTCTTCTTATGCATGCCCTAAGAACTTATGACTGTTTCTAGACGGATTGGTCTTTCATGTTTGTATGATTCTATGAGTTTTAGAAGGTGAGATGCAAGCCGGCTAAGATTGATAGAGTTTGGATTACCGATTGTTAACTGATTCACATGATTACGTGTTGATTAGGGTTTGAGTGTATCATGGCCATGTTAACGGTAACCTCTGAGCTAGCATACCAGCTTCCCTACCTCGTATTATAGATTGATAACGGATTCACATGATAGCTTTCACATGATAGGTTATATGTTAGTTAATTGTTTCATAACATGAAAAGCATATCATATATGTTAAGGTTTTGTGTTTTCCATGTACATTGCTTTTATGTTATTCATGTTTAATTAAACTCGACATTTCGTGGCTGGGAGAACTCGGAGTTACTCCCCACTGACTGTGGCTTCCGTGTTTATATTTAATGCGGTTGGCAGGTTTGTGATGCATACTTGGGTACATTGACGAGCTAGCGAGCGAAGTATTTAACTTGGACCTATATTCGGTTCTTAGGATTGTATATTATTATACACTCTTTTATTTCTGTATTTATACGGGAGATATGTCTCCCGTTTCAGATACTTTTTATGTATAATATTATTTCCTTTTTGTTATGAATCTTTTTCTTTAAGACACCTTCTTATGATGAATATATTTAATAATAGGTTCCGGTTTTAAAATGTACCGATTTTCACTAAAGTGAACCTATTAGAAACGTATTCTCATCTTTTAATTATTTAAATTATTTTTTTCTTTCCGCAAATTTGAGGGTGTCACAACCAATGTCAATAAAAGGAATTAAACAAATTTGATGTCAAACAAGGAAATTATAAAAGTTCTAAAAAACAATGTCTCAAAATACATCCCAAAATTTTGACAATTCAAAATGAGACCAAGCTTCCATAGATCTTCAATCATGGGTAGCTACCTTAGCTTCCTTTAAAGAGCTTTCTTAGGCTTGCTTGTCTTTGCCTTTATCCTTGCTAGGATGCCCTAATTACAATTAAATAGGGTAAGAATCACAACTCGTATCTATATACTAAAGTTGAGATCATAACATAAACAATAGGGATAAATTACCAACAGAAACATATTTCCAGTTTTGATATCTCCTAGATATTTAGTACAATTCCTCTTCCAATGCCCTATGCCATTACAATGATGGGCATGGGAGAGCTATTCTCAATAGCTTTACCCTTTCCCTTGAAGGTGGAGGGCTTCTTCCCTTTACTACCACCTTTTTTGAACTTTCCCTTACTATTTTATATCCTTGGAGGTGCTAACATTTAGTCTCATGTCTCTCTCAGTTTGCACAAGCATCTTGTGCAATTCATAAAGAGAGGTTTTTCATGTTATGCATATTGTAGTTTACCCTAAACTTCACATATGCTTTGATTTTCCCCAAGGAATGTAAAACTCAGTCGATAACGAGTTGTTTGGGAATGGTCACCCCTTGCAATTTTAGAGTCTCAACATGCTCAATTAATTTGAGTACATGAGGGCTAACTTTTGGTCCTCTTTAAGGTTCATGTTGAATAATGTGGAAGCCGTCTCATATAGTAAGATACTAGGAGCTTGTGAAAAAACATGGTCACAAGCTTGGCATAGGTCTCATAGGCCGTGCTCATCTTATGACACTCCTATGGAGATCGGCCTCCAACGAGAAGATCAAAACGTTTTTGATCGCGGCGGACTCTTTGTGGCTAGCCTCATAGGCTCGCCTTGCGTGGCGGTTGACCTTTCATTAGGTGCGGTGGGAGAGGCCTTGGCAAGGTAACGAAACCGGTCGTCACCCGCCGCGGCCAAGCGGAGTTGCAAATCCCAATTGGTAATATTAGCGCCATTCTTTTCTAACTTGCATCGATCCGTAAAGGATTGAAGCCATGAGACATTTGTGAGAGTTGGAGCATTGGTGTTGGATGAACTAGCCATTGCGATTGTACAAAGTTAACTACAAATTTAAGACATAAAGGAAATGTTAACATTTATCGTTTTAAATACTTGTAAACATTTTAAACAAGTTTAGCATTTAAATAGTGACCTCTACCCAACTATTATAAATGATTCCGAGATCCAAATTCATATCAACTTGGGCACGGTAAGCCGATTCATCCCTCATTAACATAATTCGGTGGATTAACTCTTTAATCGATTCTACATTAGAACTCTCGGTCGATAATATTACATTAATATTTATCTTTAGCCCGGAACACATGCGGCTACGGTCGCGAATACTTCCGTTGAGCTCAATCCAAATTTCGAAATAATAACATTTATTACCCCACTTACCCAACGTAACAAGTTTAGCACCCCGGTGAGCCGAGCCTACTTCCTTGCGAAATTGGGATTCATGGGTTCTAACATTTGGTAAGGCTTGATCTCAATTATTTATTATGAGAGGTCATGTCAATTTATTATCTATCTCGTTTAAGTGAACTAAATCGATGAATTAACGATAATTTTAATTGACACGGTCGAATACTCGATGAAAATGCATGTCATGTTATGGCGATTTGGCAATGCATGCAAACATATTAAATAAAAATGCAAGCATAAAAATAAAACTCCTAGTATGGCCTTTCCTAGAATAGAAAATCATATATTCTATTACAAGTTCGGAAACCAACTCCTTTGGTCCCTTGAACTTCATAAGCACGCCTCCCAAGGTCACCGTCTCTCTCTCGGAACTCCTTTCCGAATGGCACCGTCTTTGGGAAACTCCGGTTTTACAATTAGTTACAAAATATATAATAAAATTACAATAATTTCCTATTATACATTTGTAAAATAAAATAATACAATAAAAGTGATTCGAGATCACATTAAATTACAACCGAATCAATATTCCCTTACATTTCGGGCAATATCGATTAAAACTAAGGCCATACAAGGAAAAATTACATAATTCCAAATTACATAAACCAAAATATGACATTCATAAATTGAAAATATGACATTCATAAATAAAATGCAGCATTATAATATGTACAAAACATGCTCATGTTAAATGCCAAATCGCTCTACTTAACGGTTTATATCGAATATAACCCGGTTTTACGGAAATGCGTGATAATAACACTTTAAAATCACCAAACAATACTTAAATCATATTTAAGTCCAAGTTAATTATCCCAACTCATTTAGGCCTCAAAAATTAGTCATCACTCAATTTTTGACAATAATTCAACTTGTTGTTGTATAATTGCTCATAATTAGACTTTAAAATCATATTTTAATCATATAAATCCAAATTAAATTACAATAATTTTAAAATTCGAATTTAAAATTTTTGTACATTCTGGAACATTTCCATGACACTCATAATGTCAAAATTCATGGTTTAAAAATTTCGAATCGGTTTAGAGAAAAATGGTTGCGCTTTATCGGTTTTATCAAATAAAATACATAAAGCATGCAAAAATTAATCATATTAAATTTTCAACTTTAGATCTGAAATTTGGGACATTTATGCAACCAGGAATAGTTTTCTTTTGACATTAATAATAATTTAGCTATAAGTTTTTAATTAGTCACTATTTATGCCATTTTTACATTAAAAATTCATAAATCATGCAAGACAAATCACATAAGTCTGCAATTTTCCAGTATGACCAAAAAACATGCATGTGCCAACATACTAAAATTTCATCATCAGATTCTAACCGGAAGTATATTTGCTAAATTAGTCACTATTTATGCCATTTTTACATTAAAAATCCATAAATCATGCTAGACAATTCACATCAGTCTGAGATTTTCCAGTCTGACATGAAAACATGCATGTGACAACATACTAAAATTTCATTGTCAGATTCAAAGCGGAAGTATTTTTAACCATTTGACCTTTATTTATTTCATTTTATCATATAAAAATCATAAATCACACGAAGAATGTCCACTTCACACGAAATTTTGCATGCAGTAAGTAAAATGCATGTGTGATATTTTGTAAAACTTTCAAGGTCAGAAGATAAGTCTAACTATTTTTAGCATTTTAAACATCATTTTACTCATTACAATGTAATAAAAATACTAAAAATCAAATTTGAGCACTATAAATTTCCATAAATCATCAAAATGACCTAAAATCATATTAGGACCAGAATATTTTGACATGCAAATAACTTTGTGATTTTATCTTATAAAACACAAATTACTAGTTTTCATTAAGTTACCATAACTCGAAAAAACTATAAATCGATTATGCATGCAACAACCTTGGCTCTGATACCGCTTGTAAGTTTCTTAAACTCGATATTAGACACTTCTAATATCATAATACATTTAGTTTACTCTTAAACTAAATAAATCTTATGCATGCATAACAAAATATAAAGGAAAGAACCATTTCTTACATTGATTATATGGAAATGGGCACAATATTTGAACTCCTTTCAAATATTGATCTTGAGCTAGTAAGATGAGGATGAATTCCAAGTTTCAAATTAGAAACTCTCCAATTAGTTGCACCCAAGACTACCCTTAATCTCTACAAAATAATACTACACTAGTATTAAATGTAGTAACCCTTTAAAATGATCTAATAACTCTTAATACTACACTAGTATATTATTAGAGAATATGAACTCTAAGTATTATGTAAACTTCTTAAGTTTAGTGAGATGTTAGAAGAGAAGAAGTGATTTTTGCATGAATGAATTATATGAGGCAGTGTATTGTATAAATAAGAGGAAAAACAAGCCATCTTTGCCTTGTTGAAACCGGTCACCCACACCCCACATGGGTGGGGTGTTGTCACTTCCAATTGTTCTTAACAATGTAAAAAGGTTGAGTGTTGGTAATAGTTTTGGGTATGATTATGTCTAATTCCTAATTAGAATAATACACAAAAATAATCACCCTCTTGGTACACTACCAAAACCGGTTCACCCATGTAATATGGGTGTCCATTTTATTTTTGCAATTTGTCATTTGTCACAAGTGTGACATGTGACATATAACATGTAATTTTGCTTATAAATGTGCATTTAACCAATTTAAATGCAATTTCATAACAAATGAATTAGACTTAACATTTTAAGTCACATTTTATAATTACATGTAAATAAAATGGGTCCTCTCATATTTGGTTAAAATAATCTACAACAATTTGTAATTATAATTAACCAAATTCACTTATCTCAAATGTTTCATAAACATAATGCATTCTTAGTAATATAACAATTAAATTACCAAAATGAATCTTATTTAATCATATTACAATAAGATATATTTCTCACTCACAATTTAAACTTGGTTCATTTTAAGGGATTAATTAATCTGTATCACTATACAATTAATTAATGTACATGATTAGGGGATTGTCCTTTAGGTGTGACCTCAAGGGATCAACTGATCACCACCGTCATACGACAGTAACGTCAAACTCAATTGAGCCAATCGTTACCGATTTATGTTGACCAGTTAACTATAATATTCATCATCCCTTTGTATTCTTATTATTGAGATTTAATTATGTGATCGCACTATTTGTTGAGGACACTTACTCCAACAGTATGAATGTTATATTTGCATAATATTCAATTAACAAAATGGTTTTGTTTTCTTTGGATTAGAATAAATTTGATTACTCACAATCTAAATTTTCAATGAAGATTTAGTGAGTTCTAGATCTTATATGATTAGAAAGTGATGAAATTTTGTTTTATTAAAAACAAGCATGTCATTAAAAGTTATTGAAATCGCTAAGTTTTATGCTTTGATCTTTATTTACTCAAATTTTGGTTCCTTTTTATCATAATTTAATGTTATTAATGATTTAATAGTTAAATCATTATAGTCTTTTTGTGCACTGTAGTTTTGGATCGTCAATGTCACGAGTTTAATATGATTAGACGAGTAAGCATTGATTAGCGCGAAAAATTAATGTTTAGCAGGTCTGAAAGTTGGGTTTTAGTTTTAAAGTAGTTTTTTCCGAGTGTAAACGGCATTCTAAACAAGACTTTAAAGCAGGGTTAGCGTTTTAAGGCCAAATCGATCGTCTTAATTGACTTACATGCACTTTTACGTTTAAAAGTTATAATTTTGTTATTTTTCTTAATAATTTATAATTTTTTCCTTTTGTTATCCCTAATATTATGTATTACGATAATTATAGTTGAAATTTTATTTATTATGTTTGCATTTTAATTAAATATTTTAATTTTATCGCATTTTATTTTATTTATAGTGTTAATCGTTAATTATATATTGTTGCAACATTGTCACTTATTTTGGAAAGAAGTGAATTTTGAATGTGAATGTAGTCGCTAATATGGCCATAAGTGAATGTGTTAGGCTGGTTTACGGACTACGCCCCGTCTATTGGTTGTAATTCTAATTATGTTTTATTGTTATTTTATTTGGTTTACGGACTACGATCCGTCGGTTTGATATAATTTTAATTATGTAAATCCTAAAATTTATGTATCTTGGTTCGAGCCGGAGCTGAGCTGAAGATTATGTAGTTTCAAGAGTTGAAGACCTTAAAGATTTGATCTTAGATTTAGTGCCCATACTAGGAACTTTTATGCTTTCATGTTTTAATTTTATTTTGTTTTGTTTGGTTGTTGTTTATTTTCATATCTTATGATTGTTAAATGAACAACCATGTTAATGATTCTCACTAAATTTTGAAATGTAAATGCAAAAACCTTGAACAAACAGCCACAAAGCCTTAGATCATTGGAAATGGTTTCGCCAAAGCGAGTCATTTTCTTTAATCGTAGGATAGTAGGGTGAATTTAGGAAATTCACATATAAGTTAGGTTGAATTCAATAAGATTATCAAAACGGTATTGGATCTTAGGGCACATGAAAGATAATGATATAGAGATATCACCTTTTAAACCAAGAGTTGTATGGTACAATTAACCATTGGATGTTTTACCCAAATGATTAAATACCAAGTTTATCAAGCCAAAGCTTGCTTGGGATTAATGCAAATAGGATCTTGGAATCATTTATATATCCTAGAGAGTAAACACTATAATTAGAGGATTATAAATGTCGATGATTTAAAATGTTAAATTATTGAATATTTGATGAATCATATTTAATTTTGATTTATTATTTCTTTTGTAGCATGTCGAAATCATCAACACCCACTTTTAATTTGAGATATCAAAGAAGGAGAAAATGAACGGTACCAATTTCCTGGATTGGCTCCGTAACTTCAGAATTGTTTACAATATGGAAAAGAAGGACTACGTCCTTGATTCCCCTCAGGGCAAAGCTCCTCTCCCTTCAGCTCCTCAGGAGGAGCAATAATTTTGGGATCAACATAATGATAATGATGATCTACAAGTATCTTGCATCATGTAAGGCTCCATGAAACTAGACCTGCTAAAGCGGTTTGAGAACATGAGAGCCTATAACATTATCAAGGAGTTGAAGAGTATGTTTCAAGATTTGACTAGGTTTGAGAGGTAATAGACCAATCAAGCCTAGTTGTCTTGTAAGTTGGAGAGAGGCAAGCCAGTTGGCCTTCATGTCCTCAAGATGATTAATCATTTTGAGAATATGAAGCGTTTGGGATTTCCATATAGCCAATAGTTGGCTACTGATATCATTCTCATGTCGCTTCATGATGGGTTTAACAACTTTAGGCTGAATTTCAACATGCAACGTATGGAGAAAACTCTACTTGAGTTGCAAGGTATGCTAAAGACAGCAAAGCAGGAAATAAAGGTGGCTCCAAAAGCCAATAATGATATGCTGGTGATACATAGAGGGATTAAGTTCAAAACCTTGGGCAAGGGAAAGAAGGTGCAAAATGTAGGAAAAGGAAAGGCTGTTGCCATTTCCAAACCTAAACCTGGAGCTACCTCAGATCAAGAATGCCACTATTGTAGAGGCAAGGGTCACTGGAAGAGAAATTGTCCCAAGTACCTCAAGGATAAGCTGGATGTTTTGTCTTTGGCCTCTAGGCTTTTGTTAGAACTTAATAACTGTTATTTCGTTCCAGCAATTAGTAAGAACATTATTTTTGTTTCAATTTTGGATTCTGAAGGTTTTTCACTTGTTATTAAGAATAATTGTTGTTCCATTTACAAAGATTAAATAATCTATGGTAGTGGTCACACTATTAATGCGCTCTACATGCTTGACTTAGACAAACACATTTATCACATAGACAATAAGAAAATTAAGTCTAAAGACTCAAATCAAACTTACCTTTGGCATTATTGTTTAGGCCACATCAATGAAAAACGAATTCAAAAACTCCATACAGATGGACTTTTGGATCCGTTTTGCTTTGAGCCATATGATGTATGTGAAGCTTGTTTGATGGGAAAGATGACAAAATCACCTTTTACTAATACATACAGATGTATGTGGACCTATGAGTACCACTGCTAAAGGTGGATACGGTTACTTCATAACATTCACCGATGATCTAACTAGATATGGTTATGTTTACTTTATGCGGCATAAATCTTAATCATTTGAAAAGTTCAAAGAATATCATAAGGAAGTTCAAAACCAGCTTGACATGACAATAAAAGCACCTCGATTTGATCGAGGTGGCGAATACTTGAGCCAAGAGTTTAATGATCGTCTAAAGGGACGTGGAATTCTGTCACAACTAACTCCACCTAGTACACCTCAATGGAATGTTGTGTCTGAACGGTGGAATTGAAGAATGTTGGATATGGTTCGATCGATGATGAGTGAGGCTGATCTTCCTATTAGCTTTTGGGGTTTTGCACTTTAAACTGCATCTCTCACACTTAACCGGACACCGTCAAAAGCTGTGGAGAAGACACCATATGATATATGGAGAGGAAGAGTTCTAAAACTGTCTTTTCTAAAAAGTTGGGGCTGTGAAGCTTATGTGAAACGTCTTATTTCAGATAAGCTTGCACCCAAATCTGATAAATTTTTCTTTGTAGGTTATCCTAAAGAAACAAAGGGCTATTACTTCTACAACAAAACCGAGAACAATGTGTTTGTGGCTCGGAATGCTTTCTTCCTAGAAAGGGGTTTTCTTTCTAAAAGAAAGAGTGGGAGTAAAATTGATCTGAATGAAGTTCAGGAGCCACAAAATGTTCCCATGTCTACTGAAAGTCAGGAAGAATAGGAATTATCTATAACATCTAATATTTCTCAAAATGTTGAAGAAACTGAAGATGTGGTTCCAGCTCTACATAGGTCGAGTAGGGAAATCCATCAGCCAGATAGATTAAATTTACTCATGACTGATGGAAATGAAATTCTCCTTTTGGAAAGTGATGGAAATCCTGTCTAACACCCTAGAATTTCCGCTATTTATTTTATTCGAATTAATTAATTATTTCTCGGAAATTCTTATTTTATTAGTCTAAGTTATACCTAATGTTAGTATAACTTCATTGTTGGGTCAAATCCTCATTATTATTTCTTATTGGACCTATTTTCTAGTTAAACCCTAGTGCCCATTAGCTTCTCTATAAATACCAAGCTAAACCTAATCTCTTTCCCTTTCTTTTATTTGAAAACCCTAAACCTAATTCTCTCTTCTCCTTCCTCCCTTTGTGCCGTGTGGTGGCAGCCCTTCCCCTAGGGTTTCGTGCCCCTTATTCCATATTTCTTCATAATTAATCATTCATCTTCGTTCCTAGATTGATCCAAGCCAATCTATTCTTCAATCGTTGTGAGTTTTATATTTTATTTCCATCTTTTCGTAGTTTTGATCGGGCCTGTCGCAAGCCCTGGTCGAAGATAATTACCCAGACTAGGCTAATAACAAATTAATGTAATTAGGGAAGTAGGGGTCGATCCTCAGGGAGATGGTGTTTCCTATAGAATGTGAAATGTCTTGCAATTGTGTGACAACCCTCGAGAATATGGAAAATAAAAACATACAAGCATGTGAATTAATTAGCGGGAATACGGTATTTTAAAAACTTTTATACATGCAAGAAGAAGTATACGAGGAGTGTCAAATATTACAAATTGAAGTACGAATTACAACAAAGAGACGTAGTCTCTCAAAATGTTATAAATGTCAAAGTGTTTAGCAAACTAGCTAAAATCGTCTAGAGGTGTTTCAATCCAGGGACAACGCCCGCTAGCTCACACCCGAACCCAAAATAGCATAAGAAAAAAGCCATCCAAAAAATAGCAACCTGTTCATCCATGAAAAACATGAACGCCACAGTCAGTGGGGAGTAACTCCGGGTTCTCCCAGCCATATCACATTAAACGTACATAAAAGGAAATACAAAAGTAGAAGCATGCATATATAGATATATATGTGAAATATGATAAGGATAGATAGGCAATTCAATATATAATGATAAGAGCATAAGGAATACAAATCCGAATCCATCATGTTATACAAAGACTCGGGGAAGACACTCTTAGGCAACCGAATACGCTCACTAGGGCTTGTATCTCACCGTTAGCGGTATAAGTTTAATAAGATTGAGACTCGACAAACAAACCATGCCAAGTCATTCAATGATCAATCATATAATCATTCATCCAAACATAACGACACAATGACAACATCTCTCACGGTAAATGAAACGCACTAGCACCGTGTACATGGCAAGTATGATTAAAAGGCATCCACGAGATAAGCATTTTCCTGAACGCATACACGATTCAATTCATTTCGTATATGTGGACTAATTTCCTCCGGTAGGACGACGATATAAATACCCGGTCCTAGTCTAAATCTGGCCAGAATCCCGGAATCCAGTGATTTGACTCCGTAAGAGTGCGGTTCGTTCTGGTGGGAAGTACTTTTGATAGAAATCAAGAGCTAGACCATCCCAGTCGGCTATTCCTAAGGCAACTCGGTCAAGGCTATTGATCCAGAGTTTTGCCTTTCCTGTTAAAGAGAAGGGAAATAGCATTTCCCTAATCTGCTCTTGGGATACTCTAGTTTGTCTAATTGTGGAGCAATAGTCACAGAAGTTTTGAATATGATGGTTGGGATCTTCTGTGGCATTGCCACCAAATTGACTTCTTTCTATTAAATTGATGAAGGCAGGTTTGATTTCAAAGTTTTGGGCAATGATTTGAGGTGTAGCGATACCCCTTGGAAGTGTATCTGCAGTTGGCTTGGAATGGTCTGAAAGTCGAACCATTTTCTTTTGTGAAGATGAAGATGGAGTGTTGTTTGGAAGTTGATTGGTTTTTGAGAATGGAGATGAGAATGGATCTTCTTCTCCTTCGAGATTAGATAAAATATCCGAGTATTTCTCACGAATACGATCTAAACTTGAAGTATCAGAAGCTTTTGAGATTTCGTTGAATAGCTTTAGTTTCCTACGCAGAGTCCTTTCTAGTTCGGGGTCTAAAGAGATAGGGGTCCCTAGTCTAGAAGATCTGGGCATAAGCTTGGAAAGCTAAGATGAAAAATCAAGAGAGGTCTAAAGGAATTTGTGTTCCTAAAGACTAGATAAAACTAATTGCAATAAAAATCACAAGAAAAAGGAAAACTAAACCGTGCTCCACGGCAACGGCGCCAAAATTTGACCGAGCCTCTCGCAAGCCTGATACAAAGATAGTTTACCCAGACTAGGCTAATAACAATTTAATGTAATTAGGGAAGTAGGGGTCGATCTTCAGGGAGATGGTGTTTCCTATAGAATATGAAGTGTCTCGCAATTGAGTTTTATCTAACGAGTTTCTGGGTTTTGGGATTATGATGTCTAAACTAACAAAAAGTATAAATGAAAACAAAATAAAAGCAATTGAAGATGAAAACAATAAAGCAAATGATGAATTAACAATAATGAAAAGCAACAAGGGAAGTAGGTTCACACATGTAGATTGACATATTGATGAAATTGGATTTAGGACAAGCAAATAATTCATTGTGAGTTCGTAAGAATGATGTGTTCATTACAATCATAGATCAGATGGTCTAGCAGGCTTTTAGGCAATTTACTAGGTCTTAATCCACCGTGCCATGCTTTGTCTATTCAATTCTCGTATCTCTACCTTGGAAAAGAATTCCATGCTAGTCAATGATTTTGATCAGGAATCGTCAACTATCGTTATAGTCCAAACATGCATAGACACAATGTTTTAAAAGCACAATTTATTTGTACCAATTATCATCTTTTAATCAATCTAACATGGCTACCCTACACCCTAGAAAGGTGACTACTCACTCATGATAATGTTTATATCTAAGATGATGGTGATAATAAAAACTAGGATAAACATGTTTAGTTGATTTTGACAATAGTTTAAGACTCTCTATGTGGCGATTATGACGACGCTAAATTGACAATCTAGGAAATGAAACGACGATTATAACGGTACTAAAATGAATCTAAGATAATATGTATGGAAAATAACAATCAAAATAGAAAACAATAAGGACTTAAAACAAGAGATAAAATAGAAATACCTAGGTGACGATCAACAACGAAAGCGATGACAATAATAGAAATTCACTTCCATAGAATAATCGTTCCTTGAATTACAACACTTGTACCCAACAAAGTAGATTACAAAAATTGAAATTCTTATTGATTTAAGCTAAGGTTTTGATGTACAAAGGACAGAAATAAACTAAGAACTAAAGATGAAAAGAAGAAGAAAATGATCTAACCTTTATATAGCACTAAAGATGAAAAGATTATTCTAAAGAGGATGTAGAAGAGATGTATGAAGAGGATTGTGTGTTGATGTTGTGGCTGGAGCATCCTTTAGATAGCATTAGGGTTTCGTGGGGAAGGGGTCGAGCATTGAACATATAGGACAAAAGAAGGAAGTTGAAGCAATTTGCTCGAAGCAGCAGGGATCCCCGATCGGGTACACACTTACCCGATCGGGTAAGTTGTCACCTAGAAGCTTTGACTCTCGTTCATCTCCCTTTGCTTATGACTTGACTTCCAACATCCCCCTTGACCTCTTGAGTCGGGTTTGTTGATAGGGTTTGACGTAATGCGATGAATTCTTCGCCTAACCGATTGATCTTCCGACAACTGCGACATCGTCTTTACTTCTTCTTTCTTTTGAATTGGTGAACTTTCTTGAAATGCCTTTGACATGGTCAAGCTTGCTTCTTCAAATCGACGGGTTCTAGGCAAATGCTCGGGAATATTGAAAAAGGGCGTAGAAACGTCACTTTCCCTAAAAAACAGGTTAGAACATAGGAATTCGCCTAGAAGACGATATTAGCTCATAAAATGGCTTAACAAAGCACAAATGATATACAAAACCGAGCTAAAATGAGGGTTAAAATCATACAAATATTCACTTATCAGTCTTAAAAGGTAAGATTCTCAAAGAGGCTCATAGTACACCCTATTGTGTTCATCCTGGTGGCGATAAGATGTATAAGGATCTCAAGCTACGCTTTTGGTGGCCTAAGATGAAGAAGGAAATCGCCGAGTTCGTGAGCCGTTGTCTCATTTGTCAGAAGGTCAAGTTTGAGCATCAGAGACCTGGTGGTTTGCTACAACCATTAGATATTCCTACATGGAAATGGGATTCGATTTCGATGAACTTCGTCATGGGTTTACGGAGATTGCAGAGGGGAATAAATGCTATTTGGGTTGTGGTTGATCGTTTAACCAAAGTTGCGCATTTTATTCCAATGAAGGAGACTTGGAGTCTCTAGGAACTTGCTTATGCTTATCAGCGTGAGATTATTCGTGTGTATAGGATTCCTAAGGATATTATTTCCGATCGTGATCCGAGGTTTGGTTCCCAGTTTTGGAAGAAGTTGCAGTTGGCTTTAGGTAGTGAGCTTAAGATGAGTACGGCTTTCCATGCTGCTACTGATGGTCAGACTGAGCGGACCATTCAGACTTTAGAGGACATGTTACGAGCTTGTGCATCGGAGTTCCAGGTTAGTTGGGAGAAGAGTTTGCCACTCGTTAAGTTCTCTTATAATAACAGCTATCAAGCTAGTATTCAGATGGCTCCGTTTGAGGCACTTTATAGAAGGAAGTTTCGTAGTCCGTTGTGTTGGGACGATTCTAGCGAAATGGTGGTGGTTGGACCCGAGTTGATTAAGGAGTCTATTGATCAGGTGAGACTAATTCGCGAAAAGTTAAAGGCAGCTCAAGATCGTCAAAAGACGTATGCAGATTTGCGTCGTAGGCCGATTGAGTTCGAAGTTGGCGATAAGGTGTTCCTTAAGGTGTCACCGATGAAAGGTGTTAATAGATTTGGGATTAAGGGAAAGCTTAGTCCTAAGTATTTTGGCCCTTATGAGGTGCTCGAGAGAGTTGACGAGGTAGCCTATAGGCTGGCTTTACCTCCAAATTTGTCGGAGGTACATGACGTATTCTATGTATTGTTGGAGTAAGTGTCCTCAACAAATAGTGCGATCACATAATTAAATCTCAATAATAAGAATACAAAGGGATGATGAATATTATAGTCAACTGGTCAACATAAATCGGTAACGATTGGCTCAATTGAGTTTGACGTTACTGTCGTATGACGGTGGTGATCACTTGATCCCTTGAGGTCACACCTAAAAGACAATCCCCTAATCATGTACATTAATTAATTGTATAATGATACAGATTAATTAATCCCTTAAAATGAACTAAGTTTAAACTGTGAGTGAGAAATATATCTTATTTTAATATGATTAAATAAGATTCATTTTTGGTAATATTAATTGTTATATTACTAAGAATGCATTATGTTTATGAAACATTTGAGATAAGTAAAATTGTTCGATTATAATTACAAACTGTTGTAGATTATTTTAACCTAATATGAGAGGACCCATTTTATTTACATGTAATTATAAAATGTGACTTAAAATGTTAAGTCTAATTTATTTGTTATGAAATTGCATTTAAATTTGTTAAATGTACATTTATAAACCTAATTACATGTTACATGTCACATGTCACACTTGTGACAAATGACAAATTGCAAAAATAAAATGGACACCCATATTACATGGGTGCACCGGTTTTTGTGGTGTTGGTGGGTATGATTTTAGTTTGTATTTTATTCTAATTAAGAATTAGAACAAATCATTACTACAATAATCCATACACTCAAACTTACATTGTGAAGAACAATGTGAAAATGACAACACCCCACCCATGTGAGGTGTTGTGTGACCGGTTCTCCCAAGCCAAAAGAGGGCTTGTTTTTCCTCTTATTTATTCTATACTATCTCATATATTTTCATTCATGCAAAATCACTACTTCTCTCTAACATCTCACTAAACTTAAGAAGTTTACATAATACTTAGAGTTCATATTCTCTAATAATATACTAGTGTAGTATTAAGAGTTATTAGATCGTTTTAAAGGGTTACTACATTTAATACTAGTGTAGTATTATCTTGTAGAGATTAAGGGT
Source organism: Heliosperma pusillum (assembly GCA_022085475.1). NCBI lineage: Eukaryota > Viridiplantae > Streptophyta > Magnoliopsida > Caryophyllales > Caryophyllaceae > Heliosperma > Heliosperma pusillum. The sequence goes on from JAIUZE010048159.1 coordinate 17,925, forward strand.
AGTCTTGGGTGCAACTAATTGGAGAGTTTCTACTTTGAAACTTGGATTTCATCCTCATCTTACTAGCTCAAGATCAATATTTGAAAGGAGTTCAAATATTGTGCCTATTTCCATATAATCAATGTAAAGAAATTCTTTCTTCTAATTCTTTTGTTATGCATGCATAAAATCTATATAGTTTAAGGGTAAACTATTAATTATATGATATTAGAAATGTCTAATATCGAGTTTAAGAAACTTACAAGCGGTATCAGAGCCTTGGTTGTTGCATGCATAATCGATTTATAGTTTTTTCGAGTTATGGTAACTTAAAGAAAACTAGTAATTTGTGTTTTATAAGATAAAATCACAAAGTTATTTGCATGTCAATATATTCTGGTCCAAATATGATTTTAGGTCATTTTGATGATTTATGGAAATTTATAGTGCTCAAATATGATTTTTAGTATTTTTATTACATTTTAATGAGTAAAATGATGTTTAAAATGCTAAAAATAGTTAGACTTATCTTCTGACCTTAAAATTTTTACAAAATATCTCACATGCATTTTACTTACTTCCTGTAAAATTTCGTGTGAAATGGACATATTTCGTGTGATTTATGATTTTTATATGATAAAATGAAATAAATAAAGGTCAAATGGTTAAAAATACTTCCGCTATGAATCTGCAATGAAATTTTAGTATGTTGTCACATGCATGTTTTCCTGTCAGACTGGAAAATTTCAGACAGGTGTGACTTGTCTAGCATGATTTATGGATTTTTAATGTAAAAATGGCATAAATAGTGACTAATTTAGAAAATATACTTCTGATTTGAATCTGATGATGAAATTTTAGTATATTGTCACATGCATGTTTTCTGGCATACTGGAAAATTTCAGACTTATGTGATTTGTCTTGCATGATTTATTAATTTTTAATGTAAAAATGGCATAAATAGTGACTAATTAAGAAAATATAGCTAAAATATTTTTCATGTCAAGAGAAAATTGTTCCTGGTTGCATAAATGTCCCACATTTCAGATCTTAAGTTGAAAATTTAATATGATTAATTTTTGCATGCTTTATGTATTTTATTTGATAAAACCGATAAAGCGCAACCATTTTTCTCAAAACCGATTTGAAATTTTAAACCATGATTTTTGACATTATGAGTGTCATGGAAGTGTTCCAGAATGTAAAAAAATTTAAAATTCGAATTTTAAAATTATTGTAATTTAATTTGGATTTATATGATTAAAATATGATTTTAAAGTCTAATTATGAGCAATTATACAACAACAAGTTGAATTATTGTCAAAATTGAGTGATGACTAATTTTTGAGGCCTAAATGAGTTGGGATAATTAACTTGGACTTAAATATGATTTAAGTATTGTTTGGTGATTTTAAAGTGTTATTATCACGCATTTCTGTAAAACCGGGATATATTCGATATGAACCGTTAATTAGTGCGATTTGGCATTTTACATGAGCATGTTTTATACATATTATAATGCTGCATTTTTATTTATGAATGTCATATTTTCAATTTATGAATGTCATATTTTGGTTTATGTAATTTGGAATTATGTATTTTTCCTTGTATGGCCTTAGTTTTAATCGATATTGCCCGAAATTTAAGGGAATATTGATTCGGTTGTAATTTAATGTGATCTCGTATCACTTTTATTGTATTATTTTATTTTACAAATGTATAATAGGAAATTATTGTAATTTTATTATATATTTTGTAACTAATTGTAAAACCGGAGTTTCCCAAAGACGGTGCCATTCGGAAAGGAGTTCCGAGAGAGAGACGGTGACTTTGGGAGGCGTGCTTATGAAGTTCAAGGGACCAAAGGAGTTGGTTTCCGAACTTGTAATAGAATATATGATTTTCTATTCTAGGAAAGGCCATACTAGGAGTTTTATTTTTATGCTTGCATTTTTATTTAATATGTTTGCATGCATTGCCAAATCGCCATAACATGACATGCATATTGATCGAGTATTCGACCGTGTCAATTAAAATTATCGTTAATTCATCGATTTAGTTCACTTAAACGAGATAGATAATAAATTGACAAGACCTCTCATAATAAATAATTGAGTTCAAGCCTTACCAAATGTTAGAACCCATGAATCCCAATTTCGCAAGGAAGTAGGCTCGGCTCACCAGGGTGCTAAACTTGTTACGTTGGGTAAGTGGGGTAATAAAGGTTATTATTTCAGAATTTGGATTGAGCTCAACGGAAGTATTCGCGACCTTAGCCGCATGTGTTCCGGGCTAAAGATAAATATTAATGTAATATTATCGACCGAGAGTTCTAATGTAGAATCGATTAAAGAGTTAATCCACCGAATTATGTTAATGAGGGATGAATCGTCTTACCGTGCCCAAGTTGATATGAATTTGGATCTCGGAATCATTTATAATAGTTGGGTAGAGGTCACTATTTAAATGCTAAACTTGTTTAAAATGTTTACAAGTATTTAAAACGATAAATGTTAACATTTCCTTTATGTCTTAAATTTGTAGTTAACTTTGTACAATCGCAATGGCTAGTTCATCCAACACCAATGCTCCAACTCTCACAAATGTCTCATGGCTTCAATCCTTTATGGATCGATGCAAGTTAGAAAAGAATGGCGCTAATATTACCAATTGGGATTTGCAACTCCGCTTGGCCGCGGCGGGTGACGACCGGTTTCGTTACCTTGCCAAGGCCTCTCCCACCGCACCTAATGAAAGGTCAACCGCCACGCAAGGCGAGCCTATGAGGCTAGCCACAAAGAGTCCGCCGCGATCAAAAACGTTTTGATCTTCTCGTTGGAGGCCGATCTCCATAGGAGTGTCATAAGATGAGCACGGCCTATGAGACCTATGCCAAGCTTGTGACCATGTTTTTTTCACAAGCTCCTAGTATCTTACTATATGAGACGGCTTCCACATTATTCAACATGAACCTTAAAGAGGACCAAAAGTTAGCCCTCATGTACTCAAATTAATTGAGCATGTTGAGACTCTAAAATTGCAAGGGGTGACCATTCCCAAACAACTCGTTATCGACTGAGTTTTACATTCCTTGGGGAAAATCAAAGCATATGTGAAGTTTAGGGTAAACTACAATATGCATAACATGAAAAACCTCTCTTTATGAATTGCACAATATGCTTGTGCAAACTGAGAGAGACATGAGACTAAATGTTAGCACCTCCAAGGATATAAAATAGTAAGGGGAAGTTCAAAAAAGGTGGTAGTAAAGGGAAGAAGCCCTCCACCTTCAAGGGAAAGGGTAAAGCTATTGAGAATAGCTCTCCCATGCCCATCATTGTAATGGCATAGGGCATTGGAAGAGGAATTGTACTAAATATCTAGGAGATATCAAAACTGGAAATCTGTTTCTGTTGGTAATTTATCCCTATTGTTTATGTTATGATCTCAACTTTAGTATATAGATACGAGTTGTGATTCTTACCCTATTTAATTTTAATTAGGGCATCCTAGCAAGGATAAAGGCAAAGACAAGCAAGCCTAAGAAAGCTCTTTAAAGGAAGCTAAGGTAGCTACCCATGATTGAAGATCTATGGAAGCTTGGTCTCATTTTGAATTGTCAAAATTTTGGGATGTATTTTGAGACATTGTTTTTTTTAGAACTTTTAGAATTTCCTTGTTTGACATGGAAATTTGTTTAATTCCTTTTATTGACATTGGTTGTAATTGGATTTAGTGACTTGGTTCTCAACCCAAGTCATTCGGTTTGTTGAAACTTTTAGTTCTAAAAAACTTGTCATCATACTATACTTGCACAAATAACATAAATTATATCGACTCAAATTGATCATGTAAATATTATGATGATGGGATCATTATAATAAAAGGCTAAGAATTCGATTCTCACTTTGAAAGATCAATTGCTAAGTCAAAATTGAGTTATTGAACTCAAAAGTAGGGAGTCTACCAAACCAATTGGCATCACCACTTATAAAGAAAGTAAATGACATGAATATGAGTTCACCTCTTTAGCTCTTATAGAACTAGTCTATGTTGGAGCTAAGATTCGATGTCTTTACAAAGAAATCTTTAATAGATCACTTAAGGTCATGTTGTGATACTTCTACCTCCCTAACAAGTATGAGTACAAATTGTTTGTGGCTCATAAGGCTATCTTTAAAGAAAATAGTTGTATTTTTCTAAAGATAGAGTGGGAGAAAATAAGCCACAACGAAAAAACTAGTTAGGAACTAGTGAGGAAACCAAAAGAATATGTTCTTAGGTTAGACTCAAGACTAGTGAGGAGACCAAAAGAAAGCGTTCTTAGGTGAATCCTTAGACTAGTGACGAGACCAAAAGAAAATGTTCTTGAAATAATAAGATTATGATCTATGAAGTGGAAGCACCTAGAAATTTTAAAATTTGATTTTCTAATATAAGAGACTTATGAAACTTAATGGAATCTATGCAAAGAAAATGTTTTATTTGGAGTTGTCCAATTGTAGTTGCATGGATAGACATGTAGATGTCTTCAAAAGCCAAGTTAATGCGTAACTATGCTTAGATCCGAATCATCAGTGAAATACCTCATTGTAGGTGTGTACAAGATACACAATGAGAACCACATGTCCAAATAGGGATTTGGAAAAGGATGTGTACATGACACAAAGCCTAAGGTATCTACCTAGAGGTTATGATGATCTTTTCAATTATAAGATATAAGAAGAGTTTCACTCGAATTGTCGAAAAGTCATGTATAGACATGAAATTCAGTGGGAGTTAAAGTCATGTATGGACATGAAGTTAAGTGGGAGTTTAAGTTATCATGTAAAGACATGAAGTACAGTGGGAGAAATTGTTTTCCACGTGAATGACGTTTCACTCATTAAGAGTGACATATTCATATTACCTTTTTGAAAGGAGTGGTTGGATTTTTATGTTGGATGAAAGAGGGCAACATGTATACTAAAATCAAAATCTATTGTGGAATAGAAGATTTTAGCTTGGCATTTAAAAGGTATCTTATATCGATAAGATCCTTAAATCTATTCAACAAGTCAAATAGGTTGTTTATATGGATAAAAGTGGGATCACTATGAAAGGGTCATAGTCATCCACTGAACCTAAGAGTTGCCGATCACATGAGACCAATCATGTATGCCATTACATGCACATACCTAAATAAATTGTATGCTGGGAGCATGACAAGCCTATAACAAATTAATCCACATGAGTGTCATTGGATAGCCGACTAGAAAATTCATAGGGTTCTCAAGGAGAACTAGGGATTCATTCTTGTGTTTGGTAGAGAAAATTTGGATATGTGGTAAAAGTTACACAAACCCAAATTTCCAAACTTATAAGGATTTATCGAAATCCTAGGCGTACGTTTGTTATAAAAGAAGCGAATAACTAAAAGAATGATTGAAGAGTCAATCCTTATAAATTCTACAAATAGAGACCTAGTACATTATGATGAGGATAAGGTGGTTTAAAAGGAACTAATAGTAGATCCTTTCACCTAAATACCTATCAGTTATCATGATAACAAGTGGGAGTATCTTTCAAATTAAAGAGCCCAACACTAGATAGAGATCTAGACATGCACATAGATGAATTCATGTTATTAGGAATAACGTTGGATGGAAGGAAAAAGCAATTCACAAGGTTGGAATAAATGAATATATGGTATATTCACTACCCAAGCCTTTATTGCATTTAATAAGATCGTCATGAATTGTCATGGATGAAATAAACTTTAGATTATATGATATGAAGCAATAACATTGTGTTGATTGTTCATATATGATAATCACATTTATCGTTTGAGTTTCTAAAACTTGTTTTGTGCTTTGTTATATCCAAATGGATTGTAGAGACAATTTTGGACTCCATTAAAGTGGACTGATTTAACATAGCATTGGCCCCTAGTCACTTATATGAGGTGATATCTCGAAGTGACTAGATTGTGGTGCGATTGATGGCAAGTTCAAGTGTCATAGGGTCATAAGGGATGACCAATCGATCACATAGACAGAGTGTAAGGGACAATCTGTCGGGCAGTGAACGCTTATAGAATTCTGGCAATTCTTGTAGCCTGGTCGTGGCAAAGAGCTACTAGTATTCTTTTGAGTCAATTCTTTTACTAAAGACTGTTCGCCTAAGGTGGCACAGTTTCAGAGTGACTTTGATTTATGCTCTACGACCTTCGTAACTGGGATCAAATGGGCATCTTTTGGGTCATGATGAGCTGTGGCTATGCAAAGGGAATAGTGCGATAGGAATTGTCCACCCCTTGTCAGGGTTGTTTTAAATCTCAAGGCCACTCGAGGAGGAGTAAGCTGAAAATACGTGGCCACGCTCGGAAGGTATCTATGGTAGATAATTCCGGTCAGACAGTTACTCTCCAGATCGAGGAAACCACTCTTGATATGATCAAATACAAGGACGACCTGCAAGACACCTTGCATTGAGTGGGAGATCTTGTAATAGGACAAGAGAATTGGTGACGCACACTTGTCTCGGACAAGTGGGAGATTGTTGGAGTAAGGGTCCTCAACAATAGTGCGATCACATAATTAAATCTCAATAATAAGAATACAAAGGGATGATGAATATTATAGTCAACTGGTCAACATAAATCGGTAACGATTGGCTCAATTGAGTTTGACGTTACTGTCGTATGACGGTGGTGATAAGTTGATCCCTTGAGGTCACACCTAAAGGACAATCCCCTAATCATGTACATTAAGTAATTGTATAGTGATACAGATTAATTAATCCCTTAAAATGAACCAAGTTTAAATTGTGAGTGAGAAATATATCTTATTGTAATATGATTAAATAAGATTCATTTTGGTAATTTAATTGTTATATTACTCAGAATGCATTATGTTTATGAAACATTTGAGATAAGTGAATTTGGTTAATTATAATTACAAATTGTTGTAGATTATTTTAACCAAATATGAGAGGACCCATTTTATTTAAATGTAATTATAAAATGTGACTTAAAATGTTAAGTCTAATTTATTTGTTATGAAATTGCATTTAAATTGGTTAAATGCACATTTATAAGCAAAATTACATGTTATATGTCACATGTCACACTTGTGACAAATGACAAATTGCAAACATAAAATGGACACCCATATTACATGGGTGAACCGGTTTTGGTAGTGTACCAAGAGGGTGATTATTTTTGTGTATTATTCTAATTAGGAATTAGACATAATCATACCCAAAACTATTACCAACACTCAACCTTTTTTACATTGTTAAGAACAATTGGAAGTGACAACACCCCACCCATGTGCGGTGTGGGTGACCGGTTTCAACAAGGCAATGATGGCTTGTTTTTCCTCTTATTTATACAATACACTACCTCATATAATTCATTCATGCAAAAATCACTTCTTCTCTCTAACATCTCACTAAACTTAAGAAGTTTACATAATACTTATAGTTCATATTCTCTAATAATATACTAGTGTAGTATTAAGAGTTATTAGATCATTTTAAAGGGTTACTACATTTAATACTAGTGTAGTATTATTTTGTAGAGATTAAGGGTAGTCTTGGGTGCAACTAATTGGAGAGTTTCTAATTTGAAACTTGGAATTCATCTTCATCTTACTAGCTCAAGATCAATATTTGAAAGGAGTTCAAATATTGTGCCCATTTCCATATAATCAATGTAAGAAATGGTTCTTTCCTTTATATTTTGTTATGCATGCATAAGATTTATTTAGTTTAAGAGTAAACTAAATGTATTATGATATTAGAAGTGTCTAATATCGAGTTTAAGAAACTTACACCTTCTCTATCGAGCGTCGTGCGTCGTAGGCCGAAAGTCGTCTGCCGTGCATCGCCTTGCGTCATCGTGCGTCGTCCAAATCCGTCTCTTCCCTCAGGTACTCATTGTTTCATGTTCCTTCTCTTTTTAATTGTCTAATTGTCTAAAGGCTAAGGTTAAATCTCATATAAAATTACTTTACTACAAATTACATTATCAATGGATGAGATGGAATTTTGATTGCTTAATTAATTTGTTACAGGTTTGTATGATTAATTTTTTTTTTCATAAATTCTAGAATGCGACGGTCTCAGAATTTGATACCGTCTTACACATATATAATGTTTTTAATCTTTTATCAGCATAGTTTTTAATGGTAACGGTCTCAGAATTTGAGACGGTCTCGAAATTTGTCAACCTCTTTTATCTAGTTTTTAATTTTTTAATGTGGCATATACATATATAATGTTCATCTAGTAAAGAATTTTAATCATCGTCTTAAACTCAGGTGTGCTATGGAGAGTTTCATGAACGATAATATTCAAAGTGAAGAAAGTGCAGAAAGTGAAGAAAGTGAAGAAAAAAAATTTAAGTCGGTTCGGTTAACCGGCTAACCGAACCGTTCAAATCGGTTAACCGAACCGAAATTAACCGGTTAAAATCGGTTCGGTTTCGGTTCGGTTTTTTAGTGAACCGGTTGAGCGGTTAACCGGCATTTTAAACCGGTTCGGTTAACCGAACCGGTTTTGAACACCCCTACTTCATGCGCCTATATCTTAATACATTGAAATGCTTATTTATACTTCTCGTAATTCACATGTATAGAATTAGGATCATGTACGAACTAAGAGTTCAGTGCGAACTTACGAACTAAGCAAGAGACGTTAGATTAAATAAATCAACGGGTAAGATAAAGTCACCAAAACACTCAATTCTCACTCATGACCAAGGTACCCCACTGTACAAGAGTACTCTCACTTGTAACATCACTCCTATCCCAAACAAACTGACGCTGACACAGAAACTCCGGCAACCACCAACGTCGACAGTGCGACCGCCGTCATCTGTATTTTACGCCGGATTTCCGCCAGAGTTTTTACGGTTCTCCTTCTCACCCCATATCCTCACTCCTCTATAGCCTTTCCTCCCGGATTTCAAATGGAGTTTTTCCCGTTCTCAAAGATTGTCACCACCTTACCGTCATTCCACCTGTTTTCCTTCTCTTTCTCATCTGAACCACTGAGGAATCACCGACGCCAAACACCGTTCATCAGTGACGGCGCCATTACGACGCATTTCATTTTTTTACTCTGTCGTTGCTGAAGGTGTTGTTGACTGATGTTGAGGAGAGACTAAAAATATCACCGAGTACAATGTCCCAACTAGATGATCTTAATGTAACTATCGGTGGGATTGAATATTGATAAGCATGGGAACTTTCAAAATAGCCAGATCTCATCAACTTGTTTTAATTGGTCAAAACAAATATCATTTACTCGTTTTTAATTCAATGGAATATGTCTCAACTAGTTAGAACATTGTAATAAGTGGTTGCAGTGTTGCAGACTTGCAAGTTGCAAGATGATGCATATTAACTTTCAAGTTTCACACCAACCAAGGCTTTTAAATTCAGGTTTTAGCCTATTTTAAGCCTTAATCATCTGGGGAAATTATGTTGGAGTACCAATTTAGACGGGTCAAATTCTACCCGACCCGTTCGGCCCGCTTTTTAGGATCTAAGACCCAGAAGTCTTGATCCATAACACGTTCAACCCGAACTCAAAATGACGGGTTAATTTAAGATCGAAACCTTACCCGCCCTCGTCCACCGGGAGGGCAAAAATAATTAATAAAGAATTTTATTAAGTCTTACTCCCTCCGTCCCGGTAAATTGTTATTTCTTCATTTTGTCACAAAAATAAAAGAAAGAGTGGGAGACATACCCTTAGTTAGCTGGATACATTTCTTTAAGTTACTACATACATACATTTACCTTACTAGATACATTTCTTTAAATTATTAGATACATACCCTTAGTTAGCTAGATACACTTCTATAAGTTACTACATACACAATAGGGGAAAGTGTTTAGGATTTAGATTTAGATATACTTCTTTCAGTTGCTAGATACATACATTTAGCTTCTTAGATATATTACTTTAAATTACTAATACATAACCTTAGTTAGCTACATAGACTCATTTAAGTTACTAGATACATACAAGTAAGTGGCATGCTAAATACACTTCTTTAACTTTACATTGCTAGTGTCTTTATATTGCTAGATACAATCATTTATATCGCTAGATACACTTTTTTATGTTGATAGATACACTTCAGTGGCAAGCTAGATACACTTATTTACATTGTTATTGTAACAACCCGAAATATACCCGATTTTTCTAGTAAAAATATTTACTAACACTTTTCAGTAGAACTTAAGTTTTTAAAATAGGAATTTTTGTTCCGAGTCTTATTTTGAAATTCCGCGTTCGTATTTGGAATTTCTGAGGGATTTCATGAAAAGACCGTTTTTTTAGTCATCTTTGACTTTTCTTGACAAAAGTCGTCTTTGACTTTTCCTTGACTTTTTAAAGTCGTCATTGACTTTTTCTTGACTTTTAAGTCGTCATAAACTTTTCTTGACTTTTAAGTCATCTTCGACTTTTCTCGACTTTCAAGTCCAAATTGCTTTCGTTGACTTTTCCCGCTCGTCTCATAAGTTTTGAAGCCGAAATTTATTTATAAAAATAATATTTTTGATTTATTTTTATTTGGATTTATTAAGAGTTATCATAATTTAATATAATTATTTTGAATTTATTCGGAATTTAAAGAATAACGTTTACTGTTTTAACCGAACGTTATTTAACTATTCCCGACTCATCGTAAAGCGCGAAACGAAACCGAAACTCGACTTTGGCATGAGTCACGCGCCCAGGTCATCGTTTTCCACTCACATTAGATATTTTAATTCTTTTGATTAAACTAATAATAATATCTAGATATTTATTTACTATATCGATCAGTTAACGAAAATTACGCAAATCGTTTACAAAACTGACCCGATATCACCCATACCACACGGTTTTTCTTCCTCTCTTAGCCTTGATCTTTTATTTCTTTTCATTATAATAACATAATATCTTGATATTTAATTCAATTAACTTAATATCTAATTAATTACGGTAATATAATTATTATACCGGGTCAATCCCATAACCACAATTTCAAAACCCAACTCACTAGTTTGCTCTATATTACACGACACTCCTCACCCCACTTTACTCACAAACAACTTTTCATTTTACAACAAATCAACTTAAGATCAAATAAATCGTTCTTCATCGTTCTTGAACGTTCTTCGTCGTTCTTCATCCGGTCTTCGTCGTTCTTGAGCAAAACCTTCATAAAACCTTCATTTCTTAATTAAATCCGTCCTAACTTATATTTCTAGGATCTCCTCTTCGCTCCTCATCTTCACGTACGGTTTTATTTCAATTCCGACAAAATCGTTTTCAAACACTTTAATTATGGAAAATCATATTTTTGTTCTAATAATGTTTTCCTTGTTATT